>DWLO01001563.1:0-14570 GCA_018245335.1 Dalla quadristriga | reverse complement strand
ACAATTATTTCACGGCAGAAATGGGTGTGGCGGTGGTACCGCCCCGGGCGAACCGTATACTGGCTCTACCACCTACCAATTGAGCATAAATCTACCTAGAACATATTTCACTGAAGCCACCATTGCTTTTAAGAATAATTTTAAAAGTGAATCACTATTTAATTTTAATTTATTAAAATAATTATTATGAACACGAAAAATCATGGTAGGTATTTGTCAAACTGTCACGATAATTTTTAACTTACCGCAGTCACGTTTTGTCTTTGAAATTTGGCGTTGTTCATTCATTATATTAATTGTTCTTTGATTGGTCTTAAAATATAGATTGACTTATTTGAATCACTGAGAAAAAAAATTGCCAGGTTGTAGAACCGTATAGTTCGCCTGGAGCGGAACCACCACCACGTCAATTTCAGCTGTGAAACAATTGTTTTAAAAATTTATAATTTTTTAACGCCATGGGAAGTCCCGGCGTAACCCTACGTTTTAATAAGTTTGAGGTTTGACAATATAATTAGACAATTGACGTTGACGATTCCTACAATACTTACTTAGTATTTACTGTTCGGAGTGGATACTGTTGAGTTATTTGCGCTAGTGTTTTTTCTGTTTCCGGTATAGTACGATACAATTTTTCAACCTAATATCTGATGAGATTTATAATAATCCACAAAAATAGAAATTGAATTATCTAAGTGAAGTGTGAAGTACCTATCACTCCGGAAACTAATTGTAAGGTATATTACAATCAATCTCCCCTTCAAAATCACGTTTGCATCACTAGAGACATAGACAATCAGGTGTCAATATTAGTTGACCATATTTGTTTACTAAATTGCTAAGTTCTTTTGAAAAGTAATTTACGTCATCTTACTTATATGTCATTGAACACATCTCTGATCATCTGCGAATTAGACCAGGGTTACAGGTGTCCATGAGCTAACAGTAACTGCCCATGCAGTTTCATGACACGACGTTGTTTTCTCCTTCTGGTCCTCCATCGTAGCGCTGTCGGGCTGAAAGGGGATGCTCATCTTGGTATGTATTTACGGCATCTAGATGACAATAAAACCACCACCATTCATACAGTCGCTAGCTTTAAAGCTAGCTTCCTTACAGACTTGATGGGGTACTGTAATTAGCAGAGATCGGAATAGGTAGAGTAAATTTAACTAAACTTCAGGAAGGAACAGAGTCAGACAGAAAGTGGAGACTTATTGGGAACACATTTTTTTCCGGGACTTCGCTTAAGTACATTAAAAAATGTTGCTATCGTCGACATCCCTGGAGCTGAGTGGCATTTTCTGAAATTAAAATAATTCCTTTTAAGTATTTTTGAGTATATTAGATTTCGTGTGAAATTGTATACGGTTATGATATTATACGTCATTGTATATTAATTATGAAAAATTTACTGATAAATAATGACGATTACCAAATTCCCGAACATAAGTGACTAACTTTAACTTAATTTAAGTCTATTAAATAATTGAAAAATAAATCATTTAGAAAGACACGCTAAAATCATAGTAACATGAAACTATGGTAATTCGAGAAATATAAAAATATGCCTCCATGCGTGTGCAGGCACTAGTGCTTGCGCTAAGGTCAATACTGAACAATTGGAAAATCCGTTAGGCTTGTTGACAGCTGTTACGTGGTCTCAAGTTGACATATACGACTCGAGGTAATGCATCTGCAGTTTACTTATTTCATAGATTTTGCGACATCGCTATGTATTGCGAAACTAGGGAGACGCAGGGAGGTGGTCAAAAGAGGCCTACTATAAATACTCAAAATATCAGGACATAACACCATTAGTTGCATTACTCTCCACTTGATTGTTCAACAATTACAAGTCAAAAAAATGAAATCCATTGTAAGTGTTATTTGTTCTAGTGATTAGGGTCATTTAGGGTGTGTGAAGTGCCAGTAAAGGATACTTGTGACGTTTATCTAAAAATGTGAAAGCGATTAACACAGTATCTAGTTACGCGTATCATATGAAAAAGTATAGTGCATAAATATCAATTTGTAATTAGTATTTTTGTTTTTGTTTCAGGCTTTGGTTGCCCTTTTCGCCGCAGTCGCTTTCGCTGCTCCCCAAGCTCCCGCTGAGCCGATTGCCATTGTACGCCAGGACAGTCAAATAAATGGCGATGGGTCGTATCAGTACTCCTTCGAAACCGCAAACGGTATCAGTGCGGACCAAAAGGGAGACTTGAAGAAGGTGGGAGACGTAGAAGCGTTGGAAGTGCAAGGCCAGTTCCAATACCCCGGTGAGAACGGAAACATCAAACTGACCTACACTGCCGATGAGAACGGATTTCAGCCCCAAGGTGAACATTTGCCCACCGCCCCCCCGGTACCTGAAGCTATTGCGCGTGCCCTGGTGTTCTTGGCCACCGCCCCTCCCCAGGCCGAACCCCAATAAGGCCATAACATCACCACCATAATACTTTAATTAAATAGGTGTGTGCCAATGTGAACTTTAGTTGGTACATTGTGTACCAAATGTACCAAATAAATTTCACATTGGCTTCGATAAGTCCACCGTTATCTGATAGGCTGGAACAACCACTGCAATGTTTTTTATTTTCTTTTGTATTTTTGTAGAACAAATATAATTTATGTAGAAATAAATCTTTTTGTTTAATTAACCTTCATCGTTATTTTAATTCCTGATATTTTTGTTCTGCATATAAATAAAAAATAAATTAATAAATGAACAGTTACACACACACACACACACTACCGCACTAGGATTCCTTGTGTTGCGGGTGGCGGACACACAAATACAAAAATATTGAAAGCTCAAGAACCGAGCACAAACATTTATCGCCCGGGGATCGAACCCGGGTCATATCAGGCTAAATATTTAGTATCAAACCGTTCACAAAAACGAGAGTCGCGAGAATTGCGACATCATTTTGAATAATATTAATATCACGAAGAATTGTGCACCCAGATGCAAGTGTTTACAGAAAAACGTATTATGTCAGCAATAATCATTTTTACAGACAGTATGTTCATTGTTATCATCATAATAATCACCATCGCCTTCCCCCTCCCTTCAGCTACCCTACCCCTTCACGGTCTAACCTCCTCACATGCATCCTTCTCTCCTCCCACTCTTACTGCTAATCTTTCTCCTCCTTCCGTGCAGGTCTGTCGTTTCATTTAATTGGTTAAAGCGTTTCATCTGTGGAAAGAATGTGTTTTTGTTCACTTAAACATATTATGACTTATTTAAGCACATCTAAATTGGCATAGAACTTTTCTTAGTATTAAAAACTTTCATTCCTTGTATATTAATGCCTGTTACACTTATACTAGTCCTCAGGAATAGCAACGCAACTGTGGCCAACTTCGAACAGGACAAAATGATAACTTACTAACTAGACAATGGATAATTACTAATATTTACTAACAAATTGACTGACACTAATAGTCATAATTCCCACATTCCCGTCACTAACGATATTTAAATAACTATTATTCCTATTAACACCTAATACCAACAGGACTAACATATAGGAATAGTATATAGGAACACTGGTGAAGATAAAATTAAACAACGGACAAAAATACTGTAAAGCTCAAAAATATTTACACATGCTACATAACTATATTTATGCAATAGTGATGACGTAATTTGGGTACTTTTTTCATATGAATCTTATCAAATTAATGTTATCTTAAAAAATCTCTCTAGTTGATAATATTTTTCCCATAAACCATCAAAATCAGACATTTCATTTGGAAGATATCGTTAAATCAAAATGCAAATAATCTTATATTACCAACTCGGAATACAGAATAATGTATTCTGAGTTTACCAATAATTAAAATTGGAGTGTTTGTCTGTGATATTCAAATTAAGGTCAATAATTAAATGGAATTTGGTATTTATATGACACCTAAACATAATCATCAGCTTTTAGAAATTGTGTCTGTCTGTCTGCGTTTTTTTTCTCACAAATAGGCTCTGAAACCGTTGAATGGATTTTGATAAACTTTTCAGGGATTGAAGAGGGTAGGTACAATAACTTACCGTATAGTTATGTCAGTATCTCAAATGTGTTTTTAGTTACACATTAAGATTTAACCGCAGCATGTTTATAGTTTTTTTTTTTTTTGTTGTCACTGTACGATACGTTTGTAAAACCTCATAAATTCTATTTGTATTCTATTTCAAATGTATTAATGTTTAATTATATGCCTTAGTGTGTTTTACCCCACAATTCTATAGAATCATGATACTTTATTTGCTACGAACTATAAGTTTTCCCAACTATATCGTGGCAGTGGGGACCTTAATATAATAACACAAATAACTAGTATCACAGAGTTTCTACACATATAAGGTCTTGAGGTTTTTCGAGATTAAAAGTATCCATAGTGTTACCTGATATAATTTCGGTCATGAAGTACCAAATTTCAACTCAATCGGTCACATTTAATGAATTAACACTTTTATTGTAAATAGCCTTGATATTGGTGATATTAAATGCTAACCAGTGACAAAATTCATAGGGTAGACTGTATTGAACTATTTATTTTTTGTTACATTATTATTGTAAACCAACGGTAAGGTTTTTCGTTTCTTTCAATCTTGCAGCTTTATCCATTAGCGTTTTGAAAATACATTGCTAGACATCCATCCATCCATCCATCCATCAGCCTTTAGAGGTCCACTGCTGCCGGTCTTATGCCCTCTGAATCCAGCGGTTTCCTTCTTCAGGTCATGCTGTGCTCCTTTTTGCGAGTCGTAGTCTCCATTCGAGGAGCTGTCTTCCCCGGAGTAAATGGATAAATTACACCGGATACGGATTCAGGTTAGCGACCGTTGGTTTCATCTATGCCAATTGCTCAATAGGCATACAATTGACACCCAGAACAAACCACATTGTATTACTTGGTTTGCAAATAGATAGTTGACCTTTGACTTTGATGGCTTTTCGAATATACAAGCCTACTGTAATCGCCAATGTCTATCGCCATACTGGGCTTTTATTGACAGTCTTATTTACCTCTTTACTTGTCCCGACCTTTCTTGTGCGATTTCATTATAATTATCTTGGAGTTCAAGAATAGAAGGATTGCATTAGACGATTGATCATTATGGAACAGCAAGACATTTGCGAGACGTTAATTACTTAATAAAATATGCATGGCCAACGTTTCTATAGTCCAAGTTTTTTTTTAACACAGGGAAAATTACGAAACAAAATACAAGGTTTCCTTAACTCTATTGCCACTACTAAGTATACATTTTTCAAAAACCTTTTATAACGAGGTTGAAATTAGTAATGTTACGATGGTGAATAAGTTATTTGATTTTAAAACCTAAGAGCAAATTACTCCACCAATCAATGTGTAAAAAATACACATTTTTGTAAACACACCAATGGTGTCATTGGTGTCAATATTAAATAGGTAATCGCTTACTGCTCGTTTTTTAGTAAGTCTTGTATTATGTGATAAGAGTAGTAAACGGGCATGCAATGTGGCCGCCTTATATACTTGCATCAGACTTATATATTTGCATTAGACATCGAACAAGACTTTCTGAAAGGACTGTATGTTTATGTGAGTGCAGATATTATTATTGGTAATAAGGAATAATATTGGATTTTTATTAATTTCAAATTACGTGATAAAATATATAATGCATTGTGTAAACATTTTCTTTTATGGAGCCGTACAGGCTCTACCACCTGAGGTCGTTATTGATGACTCTTTGTTATTTTGGTTTAAGCAAACGCACCAACGTACCGGTCCAATATTGAGGAAAACGAATTCCTTGGCAGAATGCCTAATTAATTTGTTGATAATGTTAAGAAATACAATCTGATATAGCATATTTTTTACGGTCGAGTAACTGGTTTTAGTTAGAGTCTTAATATTTAACGTACCTTAAAACCATTAATTTAATACGCATACATGTTTTTGATTATTCCGCTTTTATGAACAAGATTGGATATCTCTAGAAGTGTCACGTAGGAGAAACACCTTTTGTAATGTAGATTACTTATAGATATTCCTGGAATACTCAATATTCTGTTTCTGATTGCCTAGACGTTTATTTCAAAGGTAGCAACAATTAAAAGTTTACTCATAGACATCATGGCAATGCCTGACTAGGTAAAGTCACAGATAATTTGTCGAATTTATTCTGCGCGGGTCATGGTGCAATATCATCCATTGGTGTAGGTGGTGCAGTGTTCCATTCGTATATATACAGATAACACTCTTAGATCAACATTGTCTAGTGCCTTTCCCGACATTTTGATATCAACATGAAGATCATAGTAAGTGTCAGTGATAGTGTTAAGTGTTTCGTATGTCCCATAATTGTGCAATTAATTTCTACGTGACAGTAGATTGGTTTTAACAATGGTTTTTGTAATAAAATTCTTAATTAGCCTAAGTTTGAATACTGTAATATTTTTTTTTTAGATTTGCGATAAATTAGCTGCTTTATGCATCATGCTTAAACGAATCTTGCAATGAGCGCAAGATTCCCACGATCTTTTACTACAATCGAATTAAGCTCGCACCAGCTTAAATGATGTTTTTAAATATCAAATCTGTGCCCTTAACCTGGCCACCAGATGTAATTTTACAGTGATGTTTTGTTTAGTAGAAAATTCTGTTGGTTTCCTATATACAGATTACTTTCCATTGATTTGTTAAGTATGCATACAGTGGTCTTAGTTGGCCCCACTGCCAAATAGGACTAAGAATATTTAGAAATTAGTGAGGTCAGTTCATAATAGTAATTTGTACTTATAATAGTATTACAGTACTAGGACTATACGAATAGTATTGATGGTAGGTACAGGTCGGTACAGATAGTGTAAATACCTACATTAGAAATAGTAGGTAGGAAGGTACTGATACTATTAGTTAGTGAGGTGCTAATCGAAATTTGTGACCCGTTGCTACTCGCCTATGGTCCGAATAACTAAGATGGTCTCCACTTATGATGGTGATCGTAACTACATCATTCCGATATCTTGAATGTTACGGCTGTGGTACCTAAGGTAACAGGCGAACCGTATTCCTGCTAGAAACCTATGAAACGATTTAATTTCTACTTTGTAATTTCTAGATCGCCCTGTCCCTTTTTGCGGCTGCCCTTGCCGCTCCCGCAGCGCAAACGGAGCCTATTCCTATCATCAGTCAAAGCTCCATCATCAATCCTGATGGCTCCTACCAGTATTCATATGAAACTGGCAATGGAATTCTTGCTGATGAGTCAGGATCCCTGAAGAACATCGGAGCAGAGGAGCCCGCTATGCAAGTGCAAGGCCAGTATCAATACCAAAGTCCGGATGGTCCTATCAAGGTCAGCTACATTGCCAACGAGAATGGTTTCCAACCCCAGGGTGACCATTTGCCTACTCCTCCGCCAACCCCAGATTATGTGCTGCGTCTTCTCGATTTCCTCGCCACTGCCCCTCCTCAACCCCAAAGGCGATAAAAGTTCTTAATGAGTAAGCCAAAGTCAAATAAAAACAATGTAATCTACAATATTATTACCACAATTATTACAAGACCATGACCCTCCAACTTCAACTCTGACCTATTTGCTTTCTTCTTCATTGCTCCTCTTCCTACCATGTGTCTTTCGTAATGTTTGATTCACTATTTATTCGATCTAAAATAGCTCCTTCCATGCTACCTTTCCTGTAGTTTTGTATGCTTGTTATAATTGTTTTCTACAACTCCTTTTAAGGAGTTTTGGTACCAGAGAACCTTCGTTGTCTGGAAGAAATCGTTACTTAGCCATAAGACCGCCTTTTGTAAGTGTATTTTTTCAAAACTAATTATTTTTAATGCTGTTATAAAGAGTATAATAATAATATTATTTCTCAAACTATATAGAAATAGGTTTTATCCTACCTAGTTTTACCCGATTTGTACAGCTCTTGACTATTTATACATGTAGGTACAGCTATAAAGCTAGCAAAAGGTTGTGTAATTTTGTATACAAGCTAATTTATTTTACATTTTTGTAAATAGTAATTTAAACAAAAATATATTTTAATAATAACATATTAATACCTATATGTTTTATTTTAACCTTATTCCCTTTTGATATTATTGAGGTACAACAGGTACCAGTATCTGTTTGCATGTTCACGACTAAACCAAAGGCGTGTAGTTTTCCGTTCAGCTGCGTTTTCTTGTGCAAGTTTTGACAATAACCAGTGTGCTACGCTTTAATTAGAACAAAAAAGAATTTAGGCGTTGTTAATAAAAGTGACCGCGAGTGACGGTCTCATGAGTTTATCAATATTAAGTCATGAAATTTATTTATTTTCATCTTTAGGTACATTATATAACCATCATCAACGCTCGCTGCTGGATTGGACATAAAGAGGTTCGGAGGGTAATAGTATCCTACAGGGTGTATGCATGAGGTACATTCCTCTCAAAATTTAGATATTGAATAATTTACTTATTTATAATGCACCGAAATGTATTGTGTACTTTATACAGCTAAAAATTACAGTAGTAGGTAGCCGAAGGGTGAAGAGTTCGGCTCCGTTGAGTACAGGATAGCGTTGTCTGGGTTTTGAATCGTCACGCTTCGCATCCCTGGCGCAATTGGAAATCGTTAAAAAGTTATTGTTTTATTTTATATATCCTTTGTCCTATCGACGTTGTATGTGGGCTGGGCAATCACAAAATATATGAATTGCAGTTAAGTTTCAGTTTACAGTTAAGGAAAATTTAATTTATAACTTTATTTTTCATACAAAGTAGTTAAAAAATAAGTAAACTAATATTTTCTACTACTTCTAAGGTGATACCGCTATTACATAGGTACCTACCTAGGTATAAACAAAAGTAACTGGAATCAAGTCAGAATTTATTTTGTAGCTCCATCTGTGATAGTTGATCAGAACCAGTACAATAATATCGTCTGTGAGAATCGATTAGCTAAGTAGCTTTCGATGAATAGCGTATTCGATGATAGCTCCATTCAAGTTCAAAGATTTATCGTTAGATGGCGTTGCAGTCATCTCATCAACATACTATAACATAACTATTTTAAACTAAGAAAAATATAAGCACTGTCTTTAACCACATTTTACACATTTATATCTTTCAGAACACTATCGTGATATTTATACCACAGGAAACTACTGAAAGTTTAATATGAAACCACATCATCCTCATAATTAAGCATAACTTTACTGAGGGGCTAGCAAACATACCCTGGGGGCCAAGTCTGCCTGCTATTTCAATCGAATCCCAACTGCACCGTTAACACAATAACTACAATATCTATTAAATTACAAGAACATAATTAAAAACTAAGGTTCATTATCTGCAATCGGCTAGTAAAGCGTAACTAATTAGTTATTACGTATTATTAGCAACGGTGAAAATCGGTGCAATTCTCAGTAGATATACTAAAAAAACTCAGATGTTATCTTGATGGTAAAAGGAGATCGGACTAGGAAGGTACTTAACTACAGTGTTTTCTTACAATGGCAAGATATGAACCCGCATTATAAAGCATTTGAGTAATTATTTTTGTTAAAAATAACGTCCATTACACATACCTACCGGTAACATTACATGTCGGTTACACTTATACAAGAGGCGACCGCCTCAGTCCTCAGGGATAGCAACGCATCTGTGACCAGCTACGAATAGGACAAAATTAAAGATGACTAACTGAACGATTACTAACATTAAATTTAATAATAGGAGTAACATTCACTTACTAACGAATATTAACCAACTCATCATCTTATTAACACTTAGGTAATATTAGCAAGACTAAGTAACTGACCTCCGGAGTCCCTCGTTTTATTCGAGGTTTGTCACGGACGTCCATTTGTCCATGGCGGCAGTGGATGGTCGATCTGCATGCCCGTTTGCTATTCGCATATCATAAAAAGCCTATTAGTAGTTAAAGCAAAAATATTTTTAATACAAAAATGTTTGTACAGGTGATTCGTGCTTTCGTACCGCGGAGATTGATAAATCAATTAGTTTTCTAGTACTATAACTTAAACTTAAGGACTCGTTCATAAATGAAACTATAATAATTGAAATACTTAAATCAAATTATTAAAATGGAACATGATGACATGAGAACTGGAGAAACACTGCAAACTCACTTATCTGAAAAGAAATAAAAAATGTCAAAGTATGAAATTTTTTAAAATTATCGCAGGCGGGGACGAACTAAAGTCATAACATATTTCAATCCAAGTCTGACTACCTATCTAATAGATTTTTCTTCGCCTGCGATAAGTTTTAATTTTTTCATATTTATTTATTTTATATTATTTATTATACATGTTTATTATTATATATGTATTTATTTCTTTGACTTCTTATAAAGTCACTGGTCTCCAAATAGACACGTTGAGGCTCCTAAGGCCGTGTTTGCGTCGACAGCGACGGGCGGCAATTACCATCCGTTGCCATAAAGTGACATTTGGTTTAATTTGACTTTTACATACCTACCACGGAAAAATATCAGTCTAGGCTATATTTTTCTATCTTTATTAAGTTACGTTTAGTATTGTAAGACATTCCATCATGGAATAGATAAACATGTCTTAAACAAAACAATAAAGCAAAAACATGATTTAAAACAATAATATTTAGCTAAGCATTTATAAAATTAAAACGCAAAGAATGAAAACTTAACAGCCTACAAGTAATTTGGTACTTATATTAAATATACCCTGTATGTATAATCAATTTCTATGCATATAATTTCTCACGTTTTTGTCCATAACTCAAAATTAGGTTTAAGCACCTAGCGGCCTTTTAGTAAACGGACGGTAGCGCGGGGCGGCCATACAAAATTGGGTCTCTCTTTTGTTTAATAATATGATCGCCCAGCTGTCATCCCGGCCCTCGCTGTCGAAAACGCGGCCTAATACTCGGTTTATGAGTTTAAAATTTAAATCCTCACTAGCTATTGATTCGATAAAGTTATGCATCAGATAAACGTCGTTTATCTATCACTGCGTTTCTGAATGCGCAACAAGATATAACTATGAAAGCGATAACCCAGTTCCATTATCTGCCATTACATGGGTACCTGTGTCTAAAATTTATTCTATCACTATTACTAGTTACTTATTGACAATCATAATTTGTACGAAGGTTATTATGTGGGCAAACTCTGTTTAAGTCAATAATTAATATTAAATAATTATGATAATTCATGATGTATCGGCGGCTGTATGAACGACATCACTATCAAAATGTCAATCGTTAATAAAAGCAAACGTCAACGGTCAAACTGGCGGAACTTAGGTGTTTGTTTAGTCTTTTATTGTTTGTCACGAAATGAAACGTCAAATAAAGTTATGGAACGGATTAATGCTGCAAAATGGTCAGTTCATTTTATTCAAGTTCAAATGGAGTTTATCTAACAGTGCGTTATTCGGAAACGCATTTTCAGAAGTAATTGAATCGATAGCTTTATTGAACAGATAAACCGCCGTCAAAAGGAGCTCAGAAACCGCCCATAAGTGTTTCCAGTACGCCCTTCCTTATTATCTGATGTATTAGTCTTGGCACTACGGTCTAGACATTTATTTAGTCAAAGGATGTGGGCCTTCATTTCACTGTTTAGTCGAGAAGCAGCTGACCTGTGATTTCACCCGCCGGCCCTGAAGAAACAAAATTCAAGTCAAGATACTCATACATATTAAGTTAATACTGATGTTTACTTAACAATCGTGAATTAACTAATTTACTTACCTCAATCTCAAGTGGTTCAAACACGGACCACATATTTTTAAAACTTTTGGGATTTAAAGCCTGACTAAAGAACTCAAGATTTTGGTAATTTTTATTTAATGTAAACCTAAGAATATAGATGTAGTCATTTTGACAGACACTACTCCCAAATATTTCTATAGTAAACTTAAACTGTTGCTTAAAAGATGTAGGTATGTAATCTTTCAAGGTTTTAAAATTTATAAACATAAGAGTCTTTTAAAACGTATTTTCTGCTACTTATCAGAGGGTACAATCTTGATTTTTGGTGTATTAGCATACAATAAATAACTGTACCATATTTTAAGTGGTATGCTGAGCATGGGCTCCATATAATTAGGAAGCCAGGAGCGTAGTTCACCACGCTACTCCAGTGCGGATGGGGAAGGGGTTAGTGGCTAACTCAAGTGTTGGGAGTTTTAATGCTGCCGGAAAACCTCGGACAAGTATTAACGACGGCGACGGCTTATCATGCCCTCCGAACCATGGAAGCGCTCGTAACATTTTGCAACTAGCGGTCCCATATCCCACTTCTGACGGTGATCAATGCAGCCTGATCTGGTCGGTCAGTTATGACTCACACTCGCCGCGCGACTATGTGCGCATCAAATTATATTCGCTTCGCTTCAATCATATACAGAGAGATGTAGTATCTGATTCCGTCGGAAACTACCAGAATTCATTGTACTTTTTCAAAATAATGTAAGAACTTATCAAATGTTGTAGATTTGATAAGTAAGCTGGATACCCTAAGTATTTTCTCAGTGTATTCATTTCAATCATCAGTAACGATTGTTTTCCACGATGCGATTATCAAAACCATAATCTAAACATTTAGAACTTTCTGGACCATCGGCATACACCTTCTACCATTTTGTATTTATATACTCATAAACATGAGTGAAGACCGCTTAAAAACATGTTTATTTATGTTAAATTAAGGAGATTTACACAGATTTAATATCTAGTTTACCTTTCCTGATATCCATTATGTCAATAGGATTAGGACTAATAAATTAAATATGTCCTTGAGACACATTGCCAATGTGTTAAAGTTCATTATCCTATGGGGAAGTCCGGTTAAGTTAATTTACATCACAGTGTTGTTCGGGAAATCCATTCTAAAGATGAGTCGATATTTTGCAACTTTAAGGGGAGAGTCATGAGGTATCTAACTACGCGTAAACCGCGTTCCTAATGTTTTGAGTAGAATTATGAAAAGGTACCTAGTTAAAACTTATTTAAAATATTGCAATCATCTTATCGTATCGTACGGTCAACTCCCTGAATTTCAATTGATATTTTGTTATTGTTATGAAACCATTAGTAGCGAGGCTAGCCTATGGTTTTACTAACTGATATCGGAGGCTGCTGCCAACACTGTACCTAGCTGATCGTCAGAAATTCTAAATATCCGACATTGGTTCGCTATTGATATTTACCTACTATTTATGTCAATAGTCAAAACTGCCTACCTAAATCAAACGATAAAGGGGATTATATACCTATGTACGGTTTTGTTTCGCATCTATTGTTTGAGAAGTTTGGTATGATCTCATCCTCATTTTATACGATTTTATTACCATGTTACAGCTACTCACTCAGAAAGGAGGGGTTAAGGTCACGACGATATTGTCATTGGTAAGGCATTTCATCTGTGTGGATCCTGCATTACAAAGTCGTAATTGGAGGAGTGGAACAACGTTTTATTTCTTTTTATGTGTTGAGAATAGCAAGCAAACGAGCATGCAGTCCCACCTTAACATCTACTCCACATCTACTGCCGCTCATGGGCATCTGTGGCAAACTTCAAATGGGACTGTACGGGGGACTAATTATTTTATTAAGTAGATTAACATTGAACTGTAATAAAAAAAAATGCTTTTTATCTTTTTAATTGTATCCTTTGCTTCACACTCTTAGGACGGGCTGATACTATATTTAAAACGTTGCATATAGATAGGAGTAAGTTTTTCCTGCTTAAATAATTTAGCATCTCCTCAAATGGAAATAACACACAAACGATGTATTAGGCACTCCAAACTTAAAACGTTGATATTATTAAAATAAAACCATTCATGCAAATTATGAATGCAATTAATTGTAGAAGTTGGGATTATCAATGTTTATTTATATATTGTGAATAAAAATACATTGTGTTGACTGATTTGTCACAATCAAGCCAAAACTGTTGAAGCTAGAAGCTTGAAATTTTACTTTTCTACTACTAAGAAAGAAGAAGTCCAACCATGAAGGATGAAATAAGGTATTTTCAGTTAGTAAATCATAGTGTTTGACCAAACTTGACATGTTTCCTTTTGCAATCTCTTGCAATGAATATTTTGCTCAGTTTAGTCGTAAGTATGCATAACTTTGATATGGATACAACAAGCGTATCCTTGTTAAATGTTTATATCCATCCTTTGACAGCTGAGGATGATCGCAAATGCAGCTATAAAAACCATACATTATTTGTTTTTAATGGATAATAATCAGCATCTTAGTCATTCCATGTAAACTAACATGTAGTGGTTTATGCGCTAATTATTTAATTATGATTACCTCGTCCTAGCTGCAAAGAAATGGGCACGGTCATTCCAATATGCCACTATATTGGAATTATAGCTTGGAATGAAATGTGTCTACTATTTATTATTTATGTACTTATTACGTAATATTGCGTTTTGCATAAACAGTATTTGTCGTCAGTGAAGTATGTACCTACCTACGTTGTTTAATAAAGGAATCTTTTATCTGGATCTTTCAGATTTAATTTTTACGATTTTTAAATCCTTAAC
>DWLO01001562.1:0-14571 GCA_018245335.1 Dalla quadristriga | reverse complement strand
GTGAAATGGGGTAACAGATTCTGAAGGCTAAAACTAAAAAATCGTTTAAGATATTGAGATAAAATTAAGTCTATAGGGCATGTTCGTGATCCCTCTAAAATCATGAAAAATTCATCAAAATCCGTTCTGCCTATTCGCACCAAAAATCAGACAGACAGACAACACATTCTGAAAATGATTATGTTAAGGTGTCTAATAAATAGCATATTTTATTTAATTATTGACCTTAATTTAAGTATCACAGACAGACACTCCAATTTTATTTATTGGTAAGATTAGATAATATTTGGAAACAGTTTTATCTAAGCAAGAAAAACTCGAGCAGGCGATGCGGTACAAGTCGAGCTCGGTACTCAAAATGTTATCAAACTAATCGTAAATTTTATTCTTAGGACAGAGCATCAAACCCTATTTAAACATTCCTAAGACAGACCACGTAGTGACAAGAAAGGTTGTCCCTATAGCTTTTGATATGAAGCCAACTAATATTAAACACTTCGGAATTGGATGAAATAAAATAAAATAAAAATATTGAGGTTAGTTTTTATATCCTCCGAAAAAATATACTTATCGGTGACATCGTCTGTTTAACAATAACAATAGAACGTTGAATTTCCGTCAATTTAGGTGGAGTTTTCTTTACTGACAAAATATTCTCTCAGACACATTTTCCTACATATTTTGAACAACAGTTAACGCACTAACGCCCACGAGAAATAACTTTAGTAGCACAGCTCCATAAATGTATCCACTCTTTTTAGGCGTTATTTTATACGCATTCTGACACAGGCGTTAGCGTTAACGCAGGTGGAGCAGTAGCATTAGAGTACCTAGAATATAAAAATAAACATTGGAAATTGCACACAAACAAAAAAAACATAATTATATCCCATTGTAGAATAGTTGCAAATTCAGTGTGATAGGTACCCACAAGAATTCCTCTGGGAGATTAACTGGTGAAAGTCCACACGATCCGCTGTGACGCGCAGTTGTGTGCTATTTTCCATTTAATTAGATTAATGTGTGCCCGAGCAATAACCTAAATTAGTTTTGGATATGATATCATCACTCGGTCCTTATTTATAACAAAGAAAGAATCTAGTTTATAATAAATACTTGTATATTGTGATTCAATGGTGCTCTACGTGCAGTTGTAGTAGTGATTCCAATACATGTTATAAAGAATAGATATATATTTATAAATTCTAATGTTATATCATATCATATCATATTATATCGTATATTATTTTTATTGACAGTTGTGCATCCCTTTCATGTTTCTTTTTAAAAGTCCTCTCTTACACAAATGTTTTCTGGAAGAGATCTATATTGCTATTGACCGCCTTTTTCATACCTACTCGATGAACTTATACATTTTTCTTTATTCGATGTATTCTACTTTCTCGGCGTACTACAGCATATTGTTCTATATTGTATTGTTATTGCCGTGTATATTAAGAATAAATTTTATTATTGGAATAAGGAATATTGATCTTCAAGCAAAGCTGTAGAAAACATCAAGCAAAGTAAAAAAAATGCAATCTTTTTTGTGAGTTTAACAGCTAAATTTAACCACAAGGACCATTAAATCAATGATCCAAAATATATAACTCTAAATGATTTGTAAGATCTTTCATTTGTTGAAACATTCAGTGTAAAGTAACTCAAACAAATTACGTACTAGGTAGAACCTTCCCCATAATTATTATTCAACCTTTATCCGGGCCAAATCGAGTAAATTTGTTCCAAAATTACTTTTATTAAAAGCATTTCTTTCCATCCGCCGAACCAAAGTGCTAAAGTAGAGTAAATGGAGTGGAATTTCTGTTTGAGGAATAAATGATCTGGAGGTATTACGGCAAATATGTATTTTAAAAAGATTTTAGAAAGCGATTGCAGTAAATATTTAAGTTTTGAAATACCATTCAAAATGTTTAACTGTCGCCTATCTAAGATTTATCGAGTTAATAAAGATCCTTTATCGTTTGCTGGTAAGTTCTGCAAAGATGAATAAACATTCCGCGAATGGTCGCTATGGTTTCAACGTTTTGTTGGGAGTTATTTTCGGTTTTATGGTAGGTTCAAATAATAAAAATATTCAATATCGTTAAGATATACAAAGATAATAATATGTATATACTCTTTAAATATACAAAGAGTTATCTAACGTCCTAATTAGTTTTTAACCAATACTTTTTTTATTATTGCAAAGTCAAAGCCAAAGAAAGTCATAACTTTTTATTTCATCAGAAGGTAATTAATTACCTACATACACTTGAGACACGTCGCAACAGGAAAAGAAAATTACAGATACATTGATAGTTACCATGAAATTCGTCACTGATCGAGAAATCAACCGCATACGCGTTCCAAGTAACACATAGGTACTCGGAACTATGAATTTCATTTGATTTCTATGAACGTGCATTTCATATTTATAATTATATGTTAACATTATAGCTAACAAAGTTTTTCGAAAACGGTAAATATGGAATATTTTATATCTATTATTTTAAGATGAAATAAAATTTGAAACTTCGTCAAAAGCGCCGAAACCTTTCACAACTTAGCTGTTTTATAATGTATCTCTTTAATGCTGCTTTTAAGAGTTTTGGTAAACTTTAAGATAAAAGTTATCAGCAGTAATTTTATACTAATTTAAGGTTAATTACTTTTAATTCAAAGTTACTATTACGAAAATTTTAAAGTCTATACGAATATAAATAGAATGCTGTTTTCAGCCGCGGTGCACGTACTCTGAGCAGTTTTATATTGTTATACGTTATAATCAAACGGCGCACTATGATTGGTCCTACAATCAGTATACAAAGCAATAGCCCAGCCCTACTATGTGAAATTTCAGTTGTCATTCATAGTGGCGTAAACACTGAGATTCAAAACAATATTACTTGTATAAAACAACAATGTAAATCACTTATGACAAAATAATAAATAATAATCAGGTGTTTATGCAGTAGTATTTTTATTCATAATCCTATAATTACATTTGATAATATTTTTTAATTTAAATGAAACGATGAATCTTGTAGAAAGTGGTCCTATTGGTACGAAAATTTGTTAATTCGCTACGATTTTTGGATTTTGGAAAAACTAAGATAATACGTGCTCAAAGACTAATGCGTGTATTCATCCAGACACAAGAAGGGATGAAGTTAAAAAAAAAAAAAACTGACGCCCACAGATGGTCGTTTCCAAACCATACCATTGCCTGCCATTACGTGGCCGCCAGACCACTATCTAATATTAAAGGCTTCAGGATTTAACAAACAGATAATGTATATTCAAATCCATCTGTATAAAAACGTAATGTATCTATAGCACTTAAACAGCTGTAGCCAAACCGTTAAGGCATGTTATAGAAACGTGATGCTATTCATACAATTATGATGTGTCTTGCGGAATTAATTTCCAATCAAATTAGTACCTATCACGCAGGTTTGATCTCAATCATCAACGGATTAGCCTAATGATCATCCAAATCGTATGCATGTTACAGATCATTATGGTTAGCTGCATCAGATTCAATATTTGGCGGAAGTGTTTAACATGCTAATCATACTAATATTATAAATGCGATAATTAGTGTGTTTGTTTCTTTGATACGCCTTCACGGCTAAACCATACAACCAATATTCAAAGAATTTTATAGAGAGGTAGTTTGATTCATAGATATTATGGTGGTACAGGTACTTTTGGTCCCGAATTAATATCAGGTCCAGAAGGTATGAAAACATTATAAATTAAGCACGGATGAAGTCACGGGCGATAGTTCGTATAGAATAAATATATTTGAAACGTTTTACGGATTACCTTTGTGTGGTTAAAACAAGATATAAAATAGGCATAGGAAATATCTTTAAAATACTGCCGCCCATGGACATCTGTGACAAATTTTAAATAGGACAGTTGGAAGAATTGTTAATATTAGTTAGTATGTATTCGTTTAAATAAGACTGTGGGTGTTAGGACTGTTAGTGAGAGTTAGTCCTATTAGTAAATATTAGTTATTTGTCCTATTCGAAGCTGGTCACAGGTGTGTTGAGGACTGAAGTGGTTGCCTCTCGAATGAGTGTAACCGTTATCCATGCCTTTCCAACCGGAAGACAATTGTTGAAAATAATAGTAATGCTATCAGTGAACGAAAAAAGCACGCTATATATTGAAAATAACTAACTAACTAACTTCATATAAGGATGATCTCAGCTCGACAATATGTAAATATGTTTGTAAGTTTCTTAGTGAATATATTAGAAACTACTGAACGTATCCTACTGCGGTTTTCAGTATCCAATGAAGCTATTTTCTGAAAAGGTTCTTAGGTACAATAGATTAGATATAAGCGTATTAATCTTATATACAAAGTTATGTGTATAATAGGCAAAGGCAGCTATTTCCATAGAAAAAAAATAAGTAGAAATTCATCTGTGAATGATTATTTTTTTAACTTGTCTCAATAACAGATTAAGTTATTATAAAACACATACAAATTCATCTGTGAAAAATATTATAATAGTAAGTACCTATATCAAAACGATAAAGTTTTTCTGACTTGAAGTTTTTATGACGCCGGATGTAAACTTTTAGAACAGAATCTTGGCTTTGTTTGAGAACAACATTTTGCTCTCAAAAATAACTACGCAACAAACGTAAAGCTTTCTCGAGACTTTTTTTATGACAATTTGTAGATAGGGAATGTCACTATTCTTTTTCGGAGAAACATGCGTAAACACTCACATAAACATGGGTAATCTGGTAGGTGAATAAAATTAACGACGCGAAGGTAAAAACACGCACGCGTGTTATTGTTAATAACGAGGCTTTGCCCGTGGCTCCCGGTAAAAATCCGGGTAAAAATCCCTCATATATCAAACAGGCACCTTGCACTTTTCTGGGATAAAAATAACCTATGGCACTCGACGGATCATAAACTATTTCTATGCCAAAAATCACGTCGATCCGTCGCTCTGTTACAGTGTGAAAGAAGGCCAAACCAACAAATACTTTCACATTTATTACATTAGTAAGGAAGTAAGGATTTGGGCAAAGGATATTGTTTTCACAATAAAACTTAATATTGTGCTCATCGAAAGAACGACAAACCCAGAAACCAACAAACATAGTTTTAAATCCATAATATTCGAATGGATTGGTTTGATTGACACAAAATGACATGAATCAAGCTTTGGCTAACGACCTCTTGGCACACCACGTCTACTCGTGGCGCTTTGTCATAGAAACCTCCATGGGCGGTTGTCGACGGAGGGACTATTTGCTCGTTTGCTATTTTCATTAAATAATAAAAAATTAAAGGTCTGAGGCCAGCGATTTCCGCTGTTTTCTTCAGGTCGCCAGTCCACCTTAACGAAGGGCGGCCCGTGTCCCTTTTTCCGAGTAGTGGTCTCCATTCGCGGACCTTTCATCTCCATTAGTTATCTGTCTTTCGGACGATGTCTGGAGTCTACCAATACTCATTTCATCAGCATGGTGGTCTTTGTATAGGTACGACGGGTTACGACGACCCGTGCTCAGTATTGGGATAGTGATTGATAGGTAATGATAATGACGGCAAGTAAACTGTAACAAATTAACGCAGACCGGACGTTTGCACTAATTACTATTCGTTTGCTGAAACCAAGCCCTCCAGCCTTTACAAACATTTGCTTTATTCATTTATTATGTTTGCTTTGTACATAATTTCGTATTTAATACGAGTGGGCGGGTATCCTTAATCGCTTTGGAAAAGTTCAGCACCCATGATTATTATCTTGAGTTTCACTCGACAGTTCCAAGTATCACGCACGTTTTATACTGAGCACGATTACTAAGTTTGATTGTGAAAAAAAGGATTAAAAAATCATAAAAATTTGTATTCAAAATCCTTTGTTCTTAC
The DNA here is from genome assembly GCA_018245335.1 of Dalla quadristriga. Lineage (NCBI taxonomy): Eukaryota > Metazoa > Arthropoda > Insecta > Lepidoptera > Hesperiidae > Dalla > Dalla quadristriga. The sequence continues at coordinate 8,660 of DWLO01001562.1, read as the reverse complement.
AAATATTTTATTGTGAAAGTGCGTTTGTTTGTTTGTTGCATTTTCCTTCTTTCACGCTGCAACAGAGTGATGGGTCGATGTAGTTTGTGCAAAGTTATAGTTTATGGGCCGGTGAGTGACATATGCTACTTTTATCCTGAAACAATTTACGGTTCCTCTAACGGTTCCAAAGGCTGATGGATGGACCTACCTACCTATATCAATTAAAAAAATATTTTTTTTGCTTTATTCCACCGTGCCATTTCACCCAAAAACTCAACTACGTATAAAAGTAACTTGAATTAAAAAATATGTTCAGCCTGAGCTACATTTTCGCAGATAGGTTAATTTCGTTTATTTTTAACGTGAACATTTTTTACGCAGCTTATGTGAAAACTTGAAATGACATGAATTGCATAATGTAAATGGGAACAGATTAAGAACGTTATCTGTTTTTTACTTTTTTAATATACATTTTTGTACTCGACGGCGGGGAATCAAAAAACATTACACCTGAGTGTACTTAAAAACATTCCTTTTATATGTGTATGTTCCACGAATATGTTTTATTCCGTGATCATTGCGGGCAATTCCTATTATTTTTAGGAGAGGCCGTTAGTTCAGCACTAGACTACTATAAGCTGTTGATGATGATAAAATGTAAAACAAAGTCGAACATCGTATTAGTTACACCATTTATAACACAAGAACGGCTGGAGCGGTTTTCAAAATTGATATGTTGTATTATATTTGTATTTGTTACTGTTGTTGTTGTTTGTTTGTGGTACTGTTGTTGTTTGTTGTGTTATATTTGTATCCGGAATAGCAGAAAAGTTATTAAAACTATTAAATATTTAAGAAAAAAATTTTTTTAAACTATATGACGACGTTCGGTTTGTTAGGTTGTTGTTTGACCCGTATGCGTTTCTAAGCCAATGTGAGTTGTTATGCGCACACCGGCGAGCGTCTCTGAGTTGGTATGGTGGTTGGAGTGGATGCCGGCTACACTTATACAAGAGGCGACCATCTTAGTCCTGAAGGTAGCAACGCATCTGTGCCAGCTTCGATCAGGACCATAACTAACCACTACTAACTTGACTATCACAAACTAAAAGGACTTATAATCGTTAACAGTCCTTTCTCTCATAGTCCTTCTACTAACGAACACTGACCAACTAACATTCCTATTAACATCTCATACTAACTGGACTAACATTCCCAGTTCCTTTTACGGTCTTGTTCTAGGTTTGTCACAGTTGTCACGATGCTGCATTTTCTATAGTATGTATACACATAAAAAAACTAACATTCCTATTAACATCTCATACTAACTGGACTAACATTTCCAGTTCCTTTTACGGTCCTGTTCTAGGTTTGTCATAGGTGTAATGGGCGGCAGCGGATGGGTGGAGCTGCATGCTCGTTTAATATCTTAAAATTATAAAAAAAAAAGTAAAAAAAATTACCTGCCAAGGAAAAGGCAGGACGACGTCTGCCGGACCAGCTAGTATTATATAAGTAGGTACTATCAAATATAATTCTAAATTGTTTCGTTACCTGTAACGATACCTATAAACCTGTTTGTAGCTAATTAATAATAATGTCCGAATTTTTTTTACGCGTGTGTTTAAAAATGTTTTGAATTTCTTAACCATATTAAATCTCATATTTTTAACTTAAAAGGTTTTTCATGTTGTTATTTTATGTTATCTGTTTTTACCCGATCGCTTCACTCGCCAAATGGACGTATATAAAATTTTATAGGAAAATAACAGACGTGTCAGATTTATGACCCATAAATATTTTAACGCTTTAATTTATAAATTTATTATTCAGTCACCATGTACACGACTAAATGTTGGAGTTAACGTGACCGAGATTGGGATTAAAATAACAATAATAAGTACGTACGTGCTTGTCCTGGTTAATAATCGATTTTACAACATAACTTACTTAGTTTATGTATATTTATCGTGGGAGCCCAACCACTTTCGGTCCTATCCGAGGCCCTTAATCACGAGATACCGTTAACCGCTGTACGCGGCGGGGCACCTACCTGTCTAGTTATTAATTCACTGGTTCGGTACATATTGATAAAGTATCGCAGAAAGCGCTGAATAATTTATTACAATAAGAGCATTGATTTTTATATCGAAAGAAATATTATGGATGTGTCTAGCGGAAATACAATAATATAGACATGAACATAGTTTTACTTAGTTAGTTTACACAGTTTTGAAACTAAGTGATAGTGGCGGTGAGTGTGGGAAGTAGGTACAAGGGCCACCCGAAGGCCTCCCACAAAACCTAACGACTATATAGAAATATATAAACCTCTCTCACTTCTCTTACGCCAGAGGTTTAAAACTGCTTCACGACAAACGCTTCCAAACATATTTAAACTCACGCAAAATAATATGGAGCAAATTTGAAACGCCTAAAATCTAATTACCTTCCCCGTAATCTCATGACCGGGGAAATTAGGCATCAATTTCAAATATACCGCTAAAACATGCACTAAGCACTACAGTATGCAGCACTTTAATGATCCTGACATAATTGCAACCGGCGCGCAGTGTCAATTTGATTAAACGCCAAATACAATGGGGCAATTAATTATAGGCCCACAAAATTTATAAAATCACGTTTTCTCAGTGAACATTTTCACGTTTCTCTGGTGCCCCAGTAGCAAATCTCAAGACGATAATTAATTGATTATCATCGGCCGTCGATCAAATGGTGGCGATTGAGGCGATCAACGTCGGTAACTGTCATCGCCACATCATAACTAGTTCCTACTGGATCTATTAAGTGTTATTCTGTATCATATTTATCCAAAAAGATGTGTTACTTTGTTGCCTATTTATTAAAACCCTTGAGCTACCCTGTTGCCTATCTATACGACAACGACGTGTTCCCTTGTTGCCTATTTTGCAAAAACAATGAGTTACTTTGTTGCTCCTGTATACAAAAACGATGTGTAACTTTGTTACTCCTGTATACAAAAACGATGTGTTACTTTGTTGCAGCAATAACAACAGCACACAAGATCACCAACCTGAAGGTGCCGCTCTACGCCGACCCGCGCAGGGCGGCCGAGCTCAGCTGCCACTTCCAGATGGACGAACAGAAGCTCCACTCCGTCAAGTGGTACAGGGACACGCACGAGATATTCAGATATAACCCCTCGCAGAAGGTATGCCGTTGCTTATGTTTTCCCATCTAATTGGGATTGATAGAACATATTTTATGTTGTACTTAGTTAGGTTTCGTCATCAACTCAAGTCAACCGAAATTTTCTCACGACGTATTTAATTATAGCTGTCAATCTAAAATGTACCTCAATAATGGGGAATTAAAGCTGGCATTTGAGTGAAATGCGATTATAACGATTTGCAAATGGAGTATAGGTTAATAGGCCCACGTTGTAAAGTTAGTTAAGGAAAATAAACTTAAGGCACAATTTTGTAAATTTTGTTAACTTTGATAATATTCGTATAAACATAGTTGGCTGATATTTTTTGCGACGCATCTGTGTGCCGTACGCTATCAAGTATTAATATAATCAAAGGCTGTTAACAAAGCAGTGAAAAGAACACATCATACAAATTAATATAAGCAAAAAGTAGAAACAGTAAAAGAGAGCGAAAATAAGATTAAGTATTCTATGTAGTTAGAAGCTGAGTGTTTGTAGTATTAGGGCTTAATGATACTTACTGCGTGATTAGGAAACAACCGGGGTGCGGGTACCAATTCCCTTTCACATTTTAATGTCGGTGTTGTGGCCAAACACCAGTAGAATATTAAAAGATTTGTATAATAAACTTACATCCCTACTTTGACTATTACATATGCGAAAGGGTATTTGTTGGTTTGTCTTCCTATCACTCAGCAACAAAGCAACGGATTGACGTAACTTTTCTGTATAGAGTAAGTTTATGGGCCAGAGAGAACTTAGGTTACGGTTTTTAAAAATTATTTTTTAAAGACCCCTTTGAATTATCCCCAATTCTACCCAGCATCGGGGATGATTCAACAGTTTATTTAAAAAATTACGACCTAGACCCGAGACTAATGAGTCACAATGGCTTTCCCGGCCGGGAATCAAACTCTGGGCCCTCATCGTCAGGCAAGGCTATAGAGTCGTCTTAGTTATGACGATTGTAAAGTTTCTAGGGACAGTGACCAAATAATGAAATGAAATGAATGAAATTATTTATTTCGTCATAAGGTACAGGCGGCACAATCGACGAATGTCATGAAACAGTATTAAAATAAGTAATACTAATAATAATAATAACATTTTAATTTAAAACTAATACATAAAAAATATAAAAATATAAATATGAATAAATAAAATAAAAATAATAAAATAAAAATGTTATAGTAATATGTAAGACACACTGGATTATTACGAGTATGTTGCTTAGACTTTTTTGATGTGTGTATTATATCTCTAACTATTATTTTAATCATATAGTTTTTTTTGACCTTTCCTTTTATTAAAATTGAACCCTCAAGCAAAATAAATCCTTTGATCTTCTAAAAGCTTTCAACTTCGACGTGAACTAGGTCTGACTGTACGATATTTGCACACGACCTCGCAACCACGTCACGTAACGCAATGTTTGTCCTGTTGTCAAGTAAATGTATTCTCCTTAAAGCTTGCTATGACTGTGTTCCTTCACATCTAATGTTATGCTTTAAGATGAAATGATGAAATCCGTAGATTAATAAAGGTTACCGACACGGCTCGCAGAGTTAGCAAGCTGAGTTTGCCAGATGGTACAACCTGTATACGGGTCGCCAGAGGCGCCTGATTTTTCATAGAATAAAATGCCAATTATTGTATTCGCCTGTTTTCTCTATCTTTTGATACTATTTTTTGATAGTTTTTACTTGATATATGAAAATTAATATGTGTATAAAATGTCCGTAATTTTATTGTCTACAATGATATCGAAACACATTTTTCAAAAGTATACCTAGCCCTTTTCAATCAGTGAGGATGTTATAATGTGCGAGCGAGATAGATGCGGAATGTAATAGTTCTTACTTATGTTCGCACTTTGAAAGAATATATTTATTTGAGTAGGAGGAACACAATCTTTAGTCCTTAAATACCCTTGGGCATTTTGCGCCAAACATGTATGTTGTATAGGTATGATATTTGTGTACGTGACTTAACACCGCGTCACGTCTCGCAGCTAGATGTTTATCATGTTGTCGAGAAAACATATTCAGTGCCAAGGTTGTGAGTTAAGTGCCAAGTTATACCAACTCGCAAAAAACATCAATTATAATTAGAGATTGGAAATTTGGATGCGTCTTTATCTAACATTAATTTTTTGCTATGAAATTATGGAAGCGGTTTCTTAACATCTTTTCAACATGCTTAACGAAAACAGACAGAGAAATGTTAACGTCAGACTTCAGTGAGCGATAGATAATGATTCAAGTTGTTACAACCATACACACAAATTTGCATCGAGAGTTTAAATATGCATCCGAATAGTTATGCAATCCCGGAATCCCTGGTTTTTTTTTCAATTTAATAACTAAGCTTAAGCCTTCAAGGCAAGCAAATTGTTTTCCTAGCAAAATATGTGTTTCGGTCAAAAAATGTGTGATGTCCCATCTATTCATCTGTTCATATTTATAAAGGACCTGAGTTTGTTATGTTTCAACTCGCATATCTCAAGAACTGTCTGTCCGATTTGTACAATTATTTTTATGTTAAACAGCCATTTTATTGAGGAAGACTATATCATACAAGAGGCGACCACCTCGCTTCTCAGGGATAGCAACGTATCTGTGAACAGTTTCGAATACGACAAATACTAATAATTACTAACTGGGCGTTAACTAATATTTACTAACAGGACTACCTGACACTAACAATCCTAACCTACAGTCTACGAATAATACCAACTAATATTTACACAACGAATAGTAAGAGGACTAACTAACAGTCCTTCGTACAGTTCAATTCGAAGTTTATTACATTATGTCCATGGGCAGCAGTGAATGCTGGTAGCTATACTCACATATATAATTTCTCCATGTGCTAAGCTGCGTAGAAAATCTAGCAGTTAAATGAGTTTATAGCCTCTAATCTTTTATCTCTAATCAACTTATGCACACATTTTTCTTTCTAATGTATATTTGTTTCTCTACAGCCACCCATACGCCTGTTTAACGTCACGGGCATTATGGTGCAAGGTGGGGAATGCCAGACCGACTCATGTATGGTGCGAGTCATGCCACCTCCAGTCGCGACGAGAGCAGCGTACACATGCGAAGTCTCAACTGAAGGACCGAAGTTCCAGATAGCCCGGCAGACAAAACATATGACTGTTGTTGGTAAGTTGTTGTTGTTAACTTTATACAATTTAAGAAAACGAAAGGATTACATCAAGTGTGTTTGTTGATTTCTCCTTCATTGTCTAGATTCTTCAGATCTACGTGATTTTTTGCACAGAGTTACTCTCTGTGCCGGAGAACGTCATAGACTATTTTTTATCGCCGCTAAATGTACGGGTCCTTTAGGGTAGGTAGTGGAATTTACGCAGGCGGAGCCATGGGGAAATCTCGTAAATAAATTAATGAAAATCCAGTTTAAAGTTAATAAATGTAGAATCAGATTGCGACCAAATTCGAATGGAATAAACGAATACTTACTGGACTATTACTTAATATGGGCAATTAACTAATAGGACTAAAATTATCAACAACACTAGCAGTCCTAACTACCATAGTCTTAGTTAGTACTAATAAAGCCATTCTTCGAGCAAGACGTATCACTCATTCCCAATCAAGGGTACACATTATTATTATTTTTAAATTCATTCAAAGGACTTTGTCGCTGAGCGACAACATCGTCCCGTAAGGTACACAATAAACAATAATCCTTAAAATACCATATACACTCACACTACAAAATACTTAATACTATACACAATCTATTATCTATTTAATGATACATCAGCCAACTCAAACAGCATTTTAGCCTTTACCTATACCGATTTCCGATTTCCAATTTCCGATTTCCACTTTATTAATATTTGCATGTGGGCCTCTCAAACAGTATTAGGGCATACATTTTAACATGGCGACCCTGCCACGATTACCCACCCAGTCAAAGTTTAACATGCTACGTGCATTCATACGTGCTTGGAAAAGGCAGATTGCATGCTTGGTAGTCATACCCCACTCCCAGCAGGTAGCCCAAAGGTTGACCTCACAGCTAATACCACTTGAATCAATACAAAGAATATCTATTATTACCAGTGAACACGTATAAGATATTGTTGTCTTAAAGTAATAATGATTGCGAAAATCTTTAAGTGTTTCAAATTGCCTGCAGGAGATTAAGTGAGATCAGTCTACTCTGGAAAAACTCATTTGGGGGTTAAGTGAGTTTAGAGAGAAGCCCGGTCTTAGAGCTAAGTTATTTAGAAACAAAAGTGAAACTGCGAGAGCTAACTTAGCCTTGCCAATGCCTTGCAACAGATGCTGCCTTTATACGCTTAAACTGCCATTAGGTCCAAAGATCGATGTCATATTTATTATAGTGTTATCAAACTTATCTGTAATCTACAGCTATGTTCGATAACACTACATAATACAAATTTGATCGCTCTTAATATTATTTTTAAAGTTCACCGTTCGGCGTCAACGAATCTAGAAAGGGTATTTGATCATTTATTATTAGTATTATATAAAAGTTTGTAGAACCTGTATACGGCTCGCCCGGGGCAGTACCACCGCCACGCCCATTTCTGCCGTGAAATTATTGTTTATTGACAGTTGTGTCACAATATTAATTTTGAAACATTATTACTGTTGAATTAGAATTTCGAATGTAGGTATATTATGCATGACCGGCTTGATGTGATTAATTATTTGCTTCAATTTTGAAAAAAAACACAGTGAGGAAACCTGCATTCCAAGTTTTCTGAAACGCGAGTCAGCAAAACTGGCTCGTTTGATAATTATAATGATAAGCGTGAAAGAACAACGATGTGGACACTCACATGTCATGTTCAATCTTGACATGTTTAATCATGTTATAAAGTTCTTACCAACAATTTGTGTCATGTTGTTAAGTTGCAGAAATTTATAGCATAACTTTAAACGTCACCTACTTTACAAAGTTAAGTTATTCAAACAACATTTTCACCTTCGCCGTCCCCTAACTTTATAGTGTAAATTCGTGGAGAAAATGTTACCTTTTGATGATAGCGAGATTCATGACGCGGTTACCTGTCTTTGAAACTTTATTGGCATAGAGTGCTGGACCGTGACTTGCTTTATGACGACACAATATGATATGCCTGACACGTACCTGCGTATTGAAAGAAAGGAAGAAAAAGTATGAAATAATATATTCTTTTATTTCGGACATATTCGGACATTTCGGAAATGAAACAATGTTTATTCATCTTAAAATTGTACAACACCACAAGGATATAACTCATAGTAACAATGTGTCGGTTACAGGGGTGCTTATTTGGTTGAACTGTGATACACATGAAAAGATTAAACTTGTGGTTTGGGTATCAGCGCTCACACATGGAGATTTTGCTACTTACATTGTCTCAGGACGATCACGGTAATACAGCGGAGTGCACAATTAAGGGAATGGTAGGGTACCGAAATTAATGAATTGGTTAAGTGTA
>DWLO01001561.1:0-14574 GCA_018245335.1 Dalla quadristriga | reverse complement strand
GTTACTCAAATTCCATTACACCCAGTTATTCATTTTATCCTAAGTTCTTATTAATACAGTTTTATACATTCTATTCTTTCTTACTTAGTTTTATACATTCTATTCTTTCATACATTCTAATCTTTTATTTATAATTCGTAGTTTGTTACGGCTAGCCCGTACAGTGACGAATTGCACGTTATCTATCAATGAATTATGTTCCTGTTGTGACGTTACTCAAGAGCATGTAATACATTATGATGAAATAAAAAGATTTGAATTGATTTGATCTGATGATGCTAGGGATATGTATGAGGAGGAAACATGAGAACTCTGCGTCGGACTGCTGGGATGGCACAACCCATTAGAGCCAAGCACGGATTTCTCTTCAGCAGGGTTTGGCGGAAGGACTGGTTTACCAAGAGGGCAGAGTGTCAGAAGTTTTACGGCCGCTCAAAGGTTTCGAACAAAGCTTAACGTCTCATATAACGGCAACAATTAACACGGACTGCTTAACGTGCCAACAAATTCTGCCACTAGCGATGCATCCAGCTCGCGTCTGCGCCCGGCATTGCTTAACTTTGTCGATAAGTTAAGATCAACACAGTAGTCATGAGCGTCTTAATGATAAATAAATAATGAACTCTGGCTAGTGAGGGTTGGCACGCACATTCATACGCATGACTTGAAAATAATTAAGATGAAATTACATGACAAAATGTTAACTAAATACTCACTTCCCTGGCCTGAGCAGCAAAGGAAACAAAAAATTAACATTAAAAACCTTTACTAAAGGATTCGTGAGTGTTCGTATTCGTTTTATATGGGTATGCGGCTATACTCACGTTGATTTATCGGGATCGCCCGACTAGTTTCGGTCCAATACCGATACCGATCCCGATAAATAAAAATGAGTATAGCCGCGTACCCATCTAAAATTAAAAACCTCCAAAATACATCAAACATAACTACTATAAATCATCATATAATATATAAGCCACTGAAAATTAGTGGCTGTGGTATACCGCCGCAAATGCTGAGTGCGCCCCTTTTTCGTCAAGTCATATAATGTTCTAGGAAATTCTCCGATGTATATTTTTGCAGTATTTTATTTGGCAAAATAAACGTGTTTTCTTTTTTATTCTATTTTATTCTATATTCGGGAAACCCTAGCAACACTCGCATAGCAAATCACTCACCTCCTTTCCATATCCAAGCACTTCTTCTCAAAGTAGGTCCGGAGGTTCTCCATCTGTCTGTTGTGTTCGATACCGAGCTCCTGTCTGAGCGCGTCGATGTCGGCACTGCCTGTTTTCACCATTGCCAGCAGTTCCCGCAGCCGCCGCGTCTCCGTCGCGAAGGATTGCTGCTCCCGCTTCATCTGCGACTCCAGCTGTCTCAACTCCGTATCGCTCTCCAACCGAAGCTTTCCGATCTCGTCGCACAGGATCTGTATCAGGCTCTCCCGCAGCTTGTTCCTCAGATTCTCCTCGATGGAGCTCTCGAAGTTCGTCAGAAGAGTGGTCAACTTGTCTTCGAAGCCCGCTTGGAAGTCCTCCGACGAGCCGGAAGACCTTAGATCAGATTTCGAGTAGTTGACGGTCATCTCCTCGCGATCCATGTCCTTTTCTCCGTTCGAGCTTTGCAAGGACGCGGTGCCGCTCATGACGGCCGAGTAGAACTTAGTAGTGTCGTCTCGAACCATGGCGTGGTACTTTACGAAGTCCGAGAGCTGCGCCTTGATCGTGTCGTGGTCGGACGCGCCCTCCGCGACCATGTGCTGCAAGCTGTGAACCTCGTCCGTTAGGTGATCGTTCTCGCGTTTCAGTTCCTCGCGCTCGCAAACCGACCGCTGCAATGAGACGGTGAGTTCCTCTATTAGTCGGTCACGACTCGATATAGCGTCCTCCAAGTGCACAAGCTGAAAGACAGAGCGGGCATGAATACACGGAACACAAAGCGTGGCATGTACGTGGATCACGGGCGATGCTTACAGGCATGGTTCAATAAATAAAATCGATCGAAAACTACGGTAAATACGCTAACTAAATCAAACGCGTGACAAAGACAGATGTCAATGACCTTTTGCTATTTTGAAAGGCATTATTGTTTTTAATAAAAGCGTCCTGCAAAGGGTGTGCACGCATATATTTTAAGCTCGAAAATTTAAATACTTGATGTCATACTGGTTAAGTGTTCAATTTCTCTGGTATTGCTTATTATTCAAAACTACTGCCCTACAGAGGAAAATGACACATGCAGTTTGATCAAACACCTTGATAAAGTGCCTCATCTCTTATCATTGTTATCGTTTGATTGAGATAGATACAGTCCACACCAGCTACCAGTGCATAACAACCATTCTAGGCTGTGACCTTATTAAAAACTAGGTCAAGGGTTAGATAATCCATTTAGTGTATTTCTAACATTATTAGTGTATCAAATTTAGTAAAAAGAAAATAGGAAGCCAATATTAGTTATAAAAAAGTAAAGCCACTATAAAGATCAACAAAAATACTGCATAAGTCCTTTATTGTGCAAAAAACACATTGAACACTTCAGGCAACACAAGAAACATTACAATAATTAGGAAAATATTAATCCTATAGTGTTTTTAGTCATGCCTTCAAATATTATAAATGTTAGGGTAATAAATATGTAAATATAGCATGCAATTGGTATTATTATAATTAACAGGCAAAGCAGGATCACAGCATAGAGCAGGCAAATGCAGAGGCACAACCCATAAACAACCAGTACCTTCTCCTGGTACTCCTCGCATATTGTTTTATAATCTGTGGTTAGGGTGCTGAACGAAGCAGTCTCTTCAGGAGCCATTGATTTAGGTGGTGTCATTGTCTCGTCATCTTGATATTTATCTTTTCTATCATTATCCACTGTCACTTCTTCCACCAGGTCATCTTGCTCCATCTCGGCACTCGAGCTCGAGGGGGGCTGAGATTTATCTGGTGTCAACTCCTTTATGAGTGGCGGTTCACCATCATCATACACCTCCTCAATTTCCAAACCATCTGAAGCACCAACAAGAAATGGAGATAACAAGTTTTGGAATGCTGGGATATTTTCAGTTGCACTCAAAAGTGTACTACCCTCTGGCGGTGGGCCGAAAATTATTTTGGCAGATTGCAAGGGAAACTTTGGAACCGCCTGACCTCTGATGTCTAGCTTTATGATCTCGTCAGAGCCTGAACTAAAGTTGCTAGGACAATCGTCATCTTTCTCATGTGATAAGCTTAATTTTTCTAAAGAAACATCACTTGCTGTTTGCTCAGATCTCTGGGTGAAGTTTTCATTGAGTGAGTCAAGAAATTCACCACTTTTCTGTGATTCCCTTAAGGAGTCATCCACATTTGACTGGACAGATAATTTTTGTTCCTCGGCAATTTCTTTCGATGTGTCAGATGATATTGCCAAATTTACAGGACTTTCTTCACTGAGATGTACTTCTGATACGGGATTGATGTCAAGGTTCCAGGATGTACTTTGTTTTGGGGGGTCTCTTATGCTAAGGCTTTCGCTGTGATGTGTGTCAGATATTGGCACATTTAAAGAACTTGTATTTGATTTGCCTCCATCAGTCTCTACCTTAAGGAGCTGTTTGGACTGAGAGGGGCTAACATTTTCAGATTCCGTGACAGAGTATTCCATTTTCGAGGGCAGGTGTTCCGATATAGATTCAACGTCGCTAATTTCTTCGTCATTGTGGGGATTCTCTCTCTCTTCTGCACAGATTTGCCCTGTGTCAAGTTCGGATACTGTTTCATCGTTTACAACGTCCCCCAAAACGGGAATCTGTTGAGAATGCACGACATCCGGAAGGACATTCTAAAAATATACAAAATTATAAATACAACTTGCGTGAAAAATTCTCACTATTATTGGTAGAAAAGTCACTAATAAAACAGTCGCCTATAAAGTTTGAAAATAAACAGGTCTTCGTTAGGAACTATAAGAAGGTTCAGCTATCTAGCTATTCATTTCTGTACCGAATCTTACGGTACGTTTTAAAAATATCTTCAGCAACCAATATCGAGATCTAAAACGATAGGTAGAGCAAGATCATAATAATTAACTTACTTTGATTTCCGACGTCTGCGCTTCAATTTTGTGGGGTTCATCCATAATTTAATAAATTCATAGTAAAATTAGGCATCCAATTCATACAAAATCCACTAAATCTGTCGTCAAGACGACGTTTTTTTCAAACAAAATACAGAAGTGACACACAAGCGCCATTTAAAACCCTGAACGTTCCGTTACTATATACAAAGCTGAATGTACTTTTAATTATTGATGTGATACTAACTATTACGTTGTATTATCTTTTTAACACTGAGATTTTACTTCATTTGTATGGAAATAATATTTGATTAATACTTTAGAATCTAATAAAAAAAATTATGTGTTTTTCGAATAATTAAAATGTATAACTTGACTTACTTGACTGACAGCTCGCATAGATTGCGTAGAACTAAATGCATTTTGTTTTTTCAAGAGCCAAGGAAAACACGTAAACGTATTCTGAAATGATCAGCCAAAGCTACTTCATCAATATGGCACTTTCTAAAAATATATATTTCTGTGTACAAAACTTATAAATCCTGCCATTATTGTCTATTAATTTAATGCCTTAAGTGACGATTTGTACTTAATTTTGTTTCCATTTGGAAATAACTTTGCGTAAGTAATTATATTATTTAAGTTTGTCATTTTATTTCCATTCATTTGTATTTTTCTTAAATTCTTAAATTTTTTCGCCAATTAAATTTAATGTTTTATTAGGTACGAGTTTTCTATAGTAAACTCGTACAAAATTATATCTCAACAATTTCATTTTTGAACAGTTGAAGTGGTGCAATTGATCATAAAATGTTTACTAAAAAATTTCCCACCACGAAAAATACACGTTGTAGGTACCTACCTACCATGAGTAGGTACTATCCCCGAGTGGATTATTATTTTACTCTTTGGAATGGGATAAAGACAGACTTACACTTAGACCTTATAGCATAGATGACAGATGATGAGTCGGATACGTTGAGTTCTTCCATTATTATTGTCCCACTTATCATGTTTAGCCATAACACGATGTTAAGAAAGTTGGCTCCAAAATATTACACTATTTATCCATGGCAACCAAGAAATACAAAACTAACCAAACTGCTTCAGATTTTTCCGGTCGCTGGCTCGAACTCATAATACAATCAGTCAATATACAAAGTATTTATAGCCGTAGGATCCATCGTCGTAGGTAAGTTAGTACCTATATCTAAATAAACACAAAATAATAAAAACCCAATTTTTTTTAAATAACTTTATTTTAGGTACTATTTACAGAATACACACAGAATAAGTAACTGTAGTTTTTTTTTTCCTATAATATTATGCAACCAAATAAGACTAACGGAAGTAGAAGAAAATGTAAATATTACGATATTTTTGGCCAGTACCTACTGAGAACGGAAGTCTAAACCAACGGTGCTGGATCAACGAAGGATAGAATAACGCTAATCCCCGGGGGTCATTCATATTAGATGTTATAAAATGTATGTAGGTATTAAGAATGACGTAATATTTGCACTACTTACCTACATCTTATGTAAGACTTAGTACTCCATCAACCTTCATAAGGAGCGACTGTTTAATTTAATTGATTAACTCGACTTCACTGGCGGAGGAACGTTGCATGTGCAATGAAGTCATACTCATGAATACGGTGTCTCTAGAAATTCAACCCTACAATATGCTTACAGACTCATTTCATATTATCCGTTTCATTAACATTGTTCTTTAAATGCTTGTGTCATCAAGGAATCTATAATTTAACTTCGATCATACACTCACGAGCAAATAATCGACTCAAGACGCACGCTCACAATCAAATATCTCTTCTCAGCGCATATTTCTGTAATATGTAATAAAATCTTATATCATTTTACAGGCTAAAGCTTGTAACTTTATGATATTTAAAACAACATTTTTATTTTATTTATGGTTTTTGTGCTAGAGACATTTAATTGCAAGCGTACGGCGAGTCGACTTTTTTGCTCACTTACCTATCGAAAATTAAATGATTTTTCTTTTAAAACTTAAAGAATGTTTGTGCAGGGTAGTGTGGTAAAATGTAGTAGTACCGCCACTTTACTATTTCCGACCTTAAATACGCCAAAAACAGCTACTCTTAAGTTACATAAGCGTTCCCACGTGTAACGTAAGTTCGAAGTAGTATGCACTACTTCAACGTGCCAGTTATGACACGTGTTACTCTTGCATGGAAAGCAAGAATATTAGCTCCAGGACAGAAAGGCATATCATAACACATTATGACATTTACTGTGCATAGGTAGGTACCTACCCACTCTCGATATTTAAATTGAAGCATGAGCGAGCTACAAAAAATTTCTTACAGTAAATATTATTATCTATCTATTTTATGCTTGTATTAATAACAATTATACAGCATATCAAAAATAACATCCTATGTTATAAATACTTATATATTTATCCAAATCCAATTGTATATTATTATGCTGTCATTTTAGCCTTGTCCTAAATTAGTCGAAAACTTTTATAAGTAACTTATGTAGTAGTAATGAAAAGTCAGAAAGTGATGGTCAATGGTAACCTGACTGTAATTGCAATGTTAAATTGAAATAACCCTCCTATTGCAATGCCCTCACAGGGATCATGCCAACAGTAAGCCAAATTGTAACCTAGATAAACGAATTATGAATTCACCCATGTGAAATGTGATTCGATATGGATAGTAAATAGCAAAAATTAAAAACGAAAAGTCAAGATATAAAAAGCCCACAAACTTGAAATTTTGTTGGTTAGTTGGCTCTTAACAAGGGGTTAGACAAGAGGATTTTAATGAAATCTTTCAAATGTTTCACCCATGTGAAATGTGATTCGATATGGATAGTAGATAGCACAAATTAAAAACAAAATGTCAAGATATAAAAAGCCCACTAACTTGAAATTTTGTTTGTTAATTGACTCTTAACAAGGGTTAGACAAGAGGATTTCAATAAAATCGTTCAAATTTAGGTAGGAGGGTTGTACTTCCCACTGACTGATCACGAAACCTCAGGAACTAAAAGGCTTAAATAGGACTTGGGTAAATGTTTGTAAAATCCTAAAAAAAATTATTCTCGATCGAAGTAACAGGGAGCAGTAAGTTAACCTTAAATCAGATTTGTGTATATCATGTGTGTTTTGATACTAAAATTATCATTGTCTTAATAAATAAATATATGTCTGTCATAATAAATTTAAATGAACCATTTGGAGTTCTAACACTTTAATGATAAATTTGACAATTTGACATCAGTAAATATTTTATAACAAACACTTATATAACTACATATAAAATATTATCGTTTAATGGAAGCCAAAACAAAGGCATAAGAAAAAATATACCTATATTATATGTTAGTCGGCATACTAAAAATATATCTACGCGATTTTTTATCTTATTTAAATGCAGTTAAGATACCATATTATGTACATAGATACATCTCTTTCAGTCAGTGGGAGTGAACAAGATGCAACTATGGTCGGGGTTGTCAAATTTATCTGATAAATACAGAATAGTAGTAAAGCGGAATCTAAGAATGTACAGAGGAATCTACAACGGATTGTTGTAAGTACTTATAAAACGAATAGGTATTATCTTATTATTATTAACTGTGTTATTTATTTAGTAAACTAATGTCAGTGCGAGGTAATGAACCTCGAAGACTGTCCAATAAATATCAGACAAGGGACAACCATATAACTGCATTTAAAAAAAAAAACTATTGTCTAGTAATTTAAAGCACTGGCTTCCTATTTTATAATCATGTAGGTAATTAATGATTGCTAAGTGAGGCATGTACTTCTGTGCACCAATTTTACGATGATAACACTTAGGTACATTATCTTAAAAACAATTAAGATAATTATTTTAATATCATCTTATAATTTATAAACAGGGTTTATAAGCAACACAAAGCAATGCTACATCATTGCATAGATTGCGATAACTTTTTACTGTGACAAGGACCACATAATAAATTCGTCATTATGCAACGCATACAATATTCTCACGTAGGTACTTCGTCCTCTCCGGAATAAATAACCGGTCTGCAGTCAAAGCAATCTATGACAATGGAATATTACACGAGACGAGACGAGACGAGACGCTAGTGGTTAATTCCGCTAACAACTTCAGATACTGCAAAAATACGCCTGTTCCTAAGTACCGAATATATCAGAATATAATGCTGGCATATGTGTACTCAGCTTTTGTCCTTCGGGGATCTGAATGCACTGCACAAGCAATTTTTTCATACTAAGTATATATTATGTATTACTTTTAGGCCTTATATGCTGGCGCTACTTATCCAACCTCTCGCGCCAACACAAATTGTTAGTAGAATAACGATCCTAATGAACACGATTTTGTGATTTTAACATCTAGAGTAAATTCACAAGGACTTTTCGAACAAAGCATCTAAGTAAATAAATGTAACAGTACAATACAAGCACACCTACAATTATATAGTTAAGTGACAAACGAAATGCATGTATTAATTTAAAGTGTTTAATTAAAAAAAAAAAAAAAAATGGCACACACACTTTACTGCAACAACAAAATTCATGGTCTGAAACATGGTGATCTAAAATATTTGTGCTTGCAATAGTTGGGCCATAAACAATTGTTCAGCTATCCTGAAACCTATTCTTTTAATAAAAATATACATAAGTATAAGTAAGTAAATATTTATAAGACAAAATATGATTTTATTTTTAATGTTGGTGATTTACAAAAGGCTAGTACGTACTCGTAGGTACGTTATCTCGGGCTGACACGACTCTACAGGAAATAATATATTTTGGTTTCGAACTTCCCCATATTATCCCCGTGTAAAACACCACCATTGAAAATGATTTAATAGTTTAAATATATTTTGTTGATTTTGTCCCAATTCAACGGATTGCTAAAGGTAAGATTCATTAAAGTCATAAGAGCGTTTTTCAGTTTCACTTCCCTCTCCCTCGCACATTCTAACGATCTCAATGATTGTACAAGTCAAAGTATACTTTAAAAAAATGTTCTTCATTAACTTTCTTGGCAAGAAAATTACGGACTTCTATTTTAATTTTCATATAAATAATTCATTATTTATCTAGAAATTTTTCTCTATAAAAACTAGGTAGCGAAACTGATAAACACCTTCAACATTTAAATTTTTTCATATATTTTCATATAAGAAAAAATATAAAATATAAGACATAGACAAATCAGTATCCATTTCGACACAACTACACCAACCCACCAATAAACAGAGTCAATATTAATCAAGTGGCAGCATAAACTAAGTCTATCATTAATAATATCAGTATTATCAGTAAATAAAACATTCATAGTTGGGCACTAATGGTTTATGTGGCAGGCTAGTAAATAGTATTATCAAATAAAACTACAAATTTGTACTTAAAATCAGCAGTAAAAAGAATATAGTAAGATTTAACGCTGAATCATTGTATTGCCTCTAGTACTCATAATGATTCCTTAGGTCACGAGCAATCTATAAATATTTCCCCTATAGCACTAAATGATCTGGCCTCGGTCGTACATTTCATAGAACAGTTTAATGATAGTACACACACTACAATTTTGTAACAGTCAAATAATATAATTCAGGAACACTGCATGCCTATGGCATCAATATATAATATCTTAGCTCCGACATATTGTCTCATGGCGCTGGCACAAATGATTGATGAATCCTGCAAAGACGAATTAAGAACTTTACACATAAGATCCACACCTAGAAACTTTACTAATGCTATTTCTATGTTTTGAAGAATAAGTTTGATCGGAGAAACGTAAACTTATCTTATCTATTCCACAGGAACCGTGCATTTTTCCAGGATTAAAAGTAGACTACATCACTGTTCGGCCCATAAATTATCTCTATGCACATCATTCCGTCGCTCTGTTGCAGCGTGAAAGAAGGACAAACAATCACACTTTCACATTTATAATATTACTAAGGATACTTCAGAATCCTAGTGTGGGGGTGTGAGTGAGTAAGAGTGTGTAAGAGTCATTATTTTTAACCGACTTCAAAAAAGGACATTATCATTTCAGCTGTATTTATTTTTTATGGCAACACAATGGTGATTCAGTTTGAAAGTTTTTATGGTTTTATGATCCTCATTCATTCATAATCCTCATTCTTTACCCTAAAGAGGTAGCCTAGAACGTCAATCGAAAGGCTATCGTCCTTTCGAAAAAATTGCACTGTAAAGGTGTGATGGCAACTTATACCTTCAAACTCGATTGTATAAACTTTCACAGCAGATGTGGTGGTTACTCCTCAGTGGTAACCACTATGCTACATCGCCTACTAAATAATATTATAAACATCAAGCAATCATCATGCCCCACTGCTGGACACAGAACTCCTCTCAGAAAGAAACAGACTATACTATACTAATCAGATATATTTATCATTGTGGTTAAGGTAGGTTCGGACCTGTATGAAATATGTTGTGTAAAAATAAGGGAGAAAGATATGAGAATGTTAGGAGAACAGAACCGCAGCCGATGCTACTGTTTTTAAGGGACACCTAAGAAAAAAAAACGAGTATATTTACCAGCCTGCGTGTGTTATGTACAATTGGCGGCGGTGAGCAGTCAGGTGGCCGCCTTCCGTTTCTCTTCATCTTCTTCTTCCTCTTCCTCTTGTGCCATGAGCTGCCTCGCTAGTTGTAGGGCCTGCACACATGAGCCTTCATGTAAATATATTTCACACTTAACTGCCATAACAGGTAGTGCAGTTCGGAGGAGTTATCGGTTAGTCTTAACTATCGGGTTTCAAAATTTAAAGAAAGAATTCATTTAAAATTCTTGCATTTGTTTATATTTACTGACTTGGATAGTTGGCCCTAAAAGATTATTTCAGCTGGGCACTATCGTCATGCCTACATCAGTTAAACAACACGTAAACAACAGTAAGTAAACACATTTATCATGGCCAATTAATTACTCCTAATAGCACAACTGCATTCAACCTTACAACTATTATCACATAAACTTATTGATAGCACTGAAGTAATGCAGAATCAGCCATTTAATCCGCAGATTAGAGAAACCAATAAAGTACACTACGGTTTCAAATGTTTATCTAATGGATGCAGTACAATGTTATCTATTGGAGTTTTAATTAGGACAAACAGAATTTTTAATTTTCTTTTTGACGAGAAAATGTATGGAATTACCGACAAACAAGAGTTAAAAATAGCATGCGGCGGGCAAGTGTCAATTAACGAACCTGAAACTCGTTGTAGTGGATTTTTCGCTTCTTCTCGAACTCGAGCCGCCGCTGGCGCACTTCCTCCGGCTCGTCCATGTCCTCGTCACTATCGCACGGCTCCGTGCACTTCGGCGGCTTGTTCATACTCGCCGCGAGCTTCGCCGCCAGTATGTTTGCGTCCAGCTCATCCGCAGGCTCCAAGTCGCCGTCGACCGCCTCCGAGAACGGTGTCTTGGGCTCGTCCACCTTCATGTGCCCGTAATCCTTGTTCGGAGGGTGGAACGTCTCTATTATATTCATTTCGTCGAACCGCTGCTCCTTTGCCCGCTTACTCGTCGACGGAGTCCCATCCTGGTTGTCGATGCTGCGGGACGTCTTCAAAATGCCCTTCGAAGGCTTTTTCTGCAAATTCTGCGCCATACTCGACCCTTACTGTTGCATCTTTTGATAATAATCGCAGTATTTTCTCTCAGAACTTTTATATTATTTTTACAGCCGATGACAAATGCACCGATTCATTCTACCATTTTTGACAAATGCATGCACTTTATTTCATTCATTTAGTCTGACGTTTGTTTGACAATTTTGGCATTAGATATGATGTTACCATTAATGATTTCCGAAATATCTACTACATCAAACGCTAATAATATAATATTATAGTGATATTTTGCAGAGGCTTCCAGAATAAAAAACATCTTGATTTGATAGAATAGGGGATGAAGTTTTGTATACCTACATAGAAACCATAATACTAATCAAGGACCACGGTGACTATCACAGTGGACTTGTACCGCGTTTAAATTTTTAAAGTAGTTATGGATGTTAATTGGCAAAGCAAAATGGAATCTAGTGTCGCATCTGATATCTTACAATGTTGATTGCAATACGAATATAGAAAATTATGTGTCAACCGGTACCGATCAAAGTCAAATTTGATCAAAACAAAGAGTATAATAATATATACATGAAGATCAAAGCTTCTTAGTCCAAGTAAACATTGACTGTATCACTGTGGCTTTATCCGAACCACTTAGACTTCAGGGGAAGCCTATGACCAACATAGGACCAAAGGACCAGAGGACCAAAAGGCGAATGGATAGTAGTAACACTTTAACTTTAGCATTGACTATGAATGTATGCAACTATAAGTCTTTATTTAGAAATATATTTTATACTTCATTGTATACAAATATAGTAGGGTGATTATGAGTTGCTTTATTACGAACTCAAAGTAAAAGGCTGTTAAACAATTATTTAACTTTAATAAAACTCTTAATCATTTAACATTTCATCATGAATATTACATTTAACTAACGGGTGTTTAAATATAATTTACAATTTGTCACTAGCCTTAAAAATAGCTTATTCCGTTAAATTTATGTAATAAATAAACATTTTAAACTATTTACGTATAAATAATGTACGTTTGTAAACATAATTTGTTATTAGTAAGTAGGTATAATAATATTATTGCAATTATAAAGAGCTAAAAATTAGTTATTTCATTATTGTAACTATTGCAAAAGTATTGATATTTTGAAATACTACTAATTTAGTAGACTCTATAGTTTGCTTACAATAAGTACACCATTTAGGTTCTGAAGGAAATAATAAAATCAAAATCATTCTGCTTCTGATTTCAGAAATCTTGCTAATTATTTTATTAAAAGTAAAAGTGGTTAAAGTGTATAATTAGAGTACCAAATTGTGTAGTAGTTACCTACTGAAAACTTTGTAGATTAACCCAGTAGGTACATAGGTAAGTAGGTACCTAGCACGGACTAGTTACTAATCCGTGGTACCTAAGTACCTTCCTTTATTATCACTACAATACCCTTGATTTCCCGAAATTCATGGAACTGTACGAAATTTACCATTACATATAATGTTCCCGGTGTTTCCGTGCTGTAGGTATGAGTACAGAACTACCTACTCTTCTCAGTTGGAATTTTCATGCCTTTCATTTTATGTACAAGCTACAATACAAGGTTTATTTGGCGTTTTCAGCGCTGCAAACAAAACCCGAACACGTTCAAATGCAGTACGCCGCCTCTCGTAACCGTTAAAGTTAAATTAAATGGGTGGGACTGGTATTTTCATAACAAAATAACTATAGTTGTCGTGTGACTCCAAG
Source organism: Dalla quadristriga (assembly GCA_018245335.1). Taxonomy (NCBI): domain Eukaryota; kingdom Metazoa; phylum Arthropoda; class Insecta; order Lepidoptera; family Hesperiidae; genus Dalla; species Dalla quadristriga. Next base: position 1,128 of record DWLO01001561.1, on the reverse strand, counting down.
CTGGTCACCGGCACGGTGGTGAAGTTGACCTGAAACAAGGAAAAAAATAAATTGAAGGTAGGTGGTAGGATATGATATATTAACCGCTAAGATGGTCTTAGTCCCGTTCTGTGACGCTGTAAAGGCCAGTAGGGCCAACAGCAACGGCACATACGAAAAAAAAAAAAAACTTTCACGTATGTGTTTATCGGACGGATGTATTTGCTTGCGTCTGTTGGCCACTCAATAAAGATAATAATTTGCAATATACCTACATACACGGAATAGTGCCAGTCCCTCACACATCATCGTCGTCATAGACAATAGATAAGATATATAGATAATACATTTTATTGTACACCATTGATACACGACACATACACGATACGAAACAAAACAAAATACGACACACAAAAGGCGGTCTTATCCCTAAGAAGCGATTTCTCCCAGACAACCTTAGGGTATGGATTAAAGTAATTAGATGGCGGAGGCGCTGTGTACCTACTCAATATGCTGTATTATATAATACTGCATAATATGATAACAGATAAGTACAATACCGGGTGATTTCTAGCTGAACAGAATCCCTTCACCAACCCACGTGGTCCGTCATTCTGAACACTACTACGATGGTAGTTAATTTTTTAATGCATTAATCCGTGATCCGAGCATGGAGCGCGCGCGGCAGTTGAGAGAAAACTTTCAAAACTCCAAACGAATCTCACCTCAGTACAGATCCTCGTCGTCATCATACGCGGAGTCGTACCAGTCCCTCGCCACGTCCTCGTAGATCACCCGCTTGACGTCCTCGTCGTACTGCGGGTGTAGGATGCGCGGGGAGCGCGCGCGGAACTCCAGCGGCACGTCGTAGCACTTGCACACGCAGCAGGCGGGGAACTTGAACCAGTCCGCGAAGATCCCGCGGCACTCGTTGCGCGGGTCGTAGGCGAGGAGGCGATGCAGGCGGAACTGCTGCTCGCAGCTGCAAGGGATTTATTATTATTTTTGTACATTTCAAACGTGCATTCTTATATACAAAATCATTCACAAACTCACTCATTCACACATTACCTTCACATTAAAATCTCAAATATACAAATATGCATCACGTCGACATGACCATCTAGTGTTACCTCGTGTTAGAACTAA
>DWLO01001560.1:0-14578 GCA_018245335.1 Dalla quadristriga | reverse complement strand
GTTATTGGAGTATCACCTCCCAAGTTTGTTTGATGAAGCAGAAACAGAAACAGACACAGAAACAGAGACAGAGACAGAACAGACAGAGACAGAACAGACAGAGACAGAGAATCAAAATCAAAATCAAAATCAAAATTTAACTTAAATTCAACGCTGACGAAGTCGCGAGCAACAGCTAGTATAGTATATACCATTAACGTACTATGTCCAAACCGTTTATAAGTTTTCTCCGAGAATATAAAATCTTACACGAGGAACACACAGAAGTGCAGTATGAGTATTCTGTATAACTTAACATTGAACTGAATAAGTTTTTAAATGTTCGTTTTCAATACATTGTTATTGTTTAATATTTGGCCTTAGTTTAATCACAGTCAAAATAGGTCAGTATTCAAAAGCTTGTTCTGAAAAGATTTTTTATTCTTTGTCAGATCAAGGGGATCTTAATTGTCACAGTTGCAGCTCTATTTGACAAAAAGGCCTTTAAACACAACAGTTTTGAAGGCAAAAACCGATGATAATGATGTGACGAATTATAACTGTGTGACAATCAAGATCTTGTCTCATAAAAAAAAATATCGTTTGAGAAATCAAACAATAATCTTATCTGCGTGGCTTCTTATTTTTAGTGGTAGATGTAAGCTATTCTCGTGACAGCTTTTTGTGGTTGATAGGGTGAGGTGAATTGAAAACTGCTCGTAAGCCAGTTAGGCAAACGGTAATATCGAACGGTAAGGCGAGAGGCGTAACCATTGGAACACCATGCATGGATCTCATAAATCGTTATGAGAAGTAGACATTTGTAGAGAAAGTCAGCTCACGCTAGTCCGTTATTTTACTTTATAAGAAAACATAAAGTTACTATCCACTAGCTAGACCAAAGATAACGCACAATAAATTAAGTTGCAAATTGCAGTCGCAAAGATCAATTGGTAAAAATAGTACCCACTTGTGTATCATGCATGGATCTCCAAAATACTCGGGAGAATTAGATGTTGTAGAGAGTTCAGGCTAAGATAATACTTGTTCGAATGCTATTAACTTAATTTTAAATGTATGAATATTTAAAGAAACATGATAAATGAAAATGATAACCCAAGAATATAACACAAACAAAACTGAAGATCTCAAAAAGATGTTTAAATATGTATATGACCTAGTCAATCTTGATATTGTTTACAATGATATTTACGATACGATACGATAGTGGCTGGCAACTGAGTATGTAGATATACGTCTTTTAGGTTTATGGCGATTAAATTATCTTCGAAAATTCTTAGAGCCGTATCAAATATGTACTTATAGTATAAAATTTTTAAAAAGCGTTGAAATACCACTCACGCACGATGAAATATCAATCCTGGGATTTCGTTATTAATGAGTAATCACGAAACTCAGCAAATGTAAAGCCTTTTAAGAGGGCTGTCACGTTTCGCACCTCTTGACAAACCAACATATTATGTCCACAGTTCTGGAAATCCATCCCCCAAGGTCGTAGAATAGTGGGATGAAACTTTTTATAGATTTTAAATAAATATGAGTGTTTTAGACAAATCGTCTCGGTAGTTTATTCTACAGTTTGTAATAGAGAGATGTAAGAATTTCGCAGGTTTAGTCATGGGACATTTATAATTGGGTAAAAAGCAAGAAAATGTGAAACAAGAGAAAAAATTACACCGGCGAAGCGTTTCCCCCGGAAAACCAGTTTTCCCTGAAATAGAACCATGCGTTCCACGAGTTGCATTTCTGAAATGCGAAACTCAGTTCAAATCAATGATTAAAATTGTTTTTGTACTGGAGTGAATCCATGCCAATTAATCGCCAGTTTCCGACTATTCCCGAGCGAGCCAACTATGGCATTTGTAACGTGAGACGAGTGAGGCGCGGCGACTCGACACATCAAGTTTAATTCCTCCAAGTGCCGCCGTCGCGGCTCAATTGCCGGGAGTCGGGAGTAGATTGAACGCCGTTCGTTCCCGGTAATTTATTTGTAGCGAATATCATGTATGGTGCTTCCGTGCGATTCTTTACTACTCCACGTAATTAAAGCTGGCCTTAATAAGTTCATAGTATCTTACATTTCATGTACACATGGATTGATTAATGGAATGAGTTCCCTTGATGTTGTCTCAGTGGTCTCTCTGGAGAGCTCGAATGACGCGTTGGAAACCTCTCTGGTGTGACCACTTGTCATTAGGTGTCCCGTATGGCTGTTTCATAGCTCTTAATCGACAGAAAAGGCAATGAACGTAGGCATGCGATGTGTTTACGGACAATCGCATGGCGATATTATTTGTTATGTGAAGGGTGGCAACGTGAAGCGACCCATCAAGGCCAATTTCTCAAATGGCGGGCGGCGCAGCTCAGTTGTCGGGAGTCGAGAGTAGACTGATCGTACGCGCTTCGTTGGTTCCCGGTAGATTATTAGTGCTAGTGCGTCTATGCGACTATTATTATATTGCACCATGTAATTAAAGCTAATTACAAGATAGCCTCACAATCTCTCCCCTGCACAAAGTAAAGTACAGCAGAGGAATCCAATACACACCCCGCACTCAAATTCCCTGTACTGCGGATGGCCAACATACACAGAAAACATGACAAACGTTAAAGAGCCTAAAGCGTGTACCAAACAAATGTCCACGAGAGGGAATTGAATCCAGGATCCACAGCTTGTCCGTCAACGGCAGAATTGTGCCGCTAAATGTCCTTAAAATAAAAAAGACGCCGGTAACGTATTTTAAGTCCTTTATTCTTACATAACTAGTTTCAAGGATCAAGTTGTCTTAATAACACAAAATAATCGCAAACTTGAAAGTCATGTTAAAGGGTGTTCGTTATATTAGATATCAAATAAAATCACCTATTATTTACATAAAGCATTCGCAGCGTGCTATTTATTTTTTACTGTACCTGCGATCTGCTTTACAGTATTTATGATGCAAGTTTAGTAAACTGCCATCTATTGAAGAAATTTAAAACTACTTTGAAACAAATACGCAGTCCACAAAATCTATGTTTCAGTACGAGATCATTGTGCTAATAAGTTCCGACATAATAATCAAGACCTTATGCGCTCGAGTTAAATATCCGACCTATATTGGGTTTTAAAATTCTCAAATTGTGAGTTATTAGTTAACGTTTTTTAGTTTGGTATAGTGAAAATAAATTAATAATGTGTAATGTGTTGCTTTTGGCCCTACTAGCCTTTGCAGCGTCACCAAACCGGGTGGCGAGCTAAGAACCTCGCCAAATGAAGACAACATAGGGAAGGAGCTGTGGCAAGCCACCACCTGCCTCTCCCTAATAACTGGGATTGCTTCTTATCTAAGGGCACCTCCTGTGAAGTACGGATCTTGGCTTAGGGTGTCGCTGTAGGCTGTTCTTAATGCTAACAACAAACTCTACAAATCGGAAGTCCACACTTTGAGGAAGAAAGCTATTAGAAATATGTATAATCCTTCAAATTATTTCAGTCATTTTTGAGGTAACCTTACCTTTGAAATGTCATCATCACAAATGAAACACGAGTTATGAATACGAGTGTCTACTATAATATATAAATAGCATCATCTTGTTCTTCCAGATCCTTTCCGTCAATGAACATCCAAGCATACGAAATATACTACTACCATCATCATCAGACGCATCATACTACCCCTACGACTCGTACCTACGAAGCGATTTCCGTCATTGTTTCTCGTTCGTACTACTGTGCGAACTACTCTACTATACTTAGTAGAGCTATAATTTGATACACTATAGTAGAGCCGATAACTATGCCGCAGCACTCCGTTCCTCGATTGTTATAATTTGGTACTCGGTGACTAGCGTGACAAGGATTTTCTAGGCAACTGTGTCTCTTCGTAGCTCGCATCATCCCTCTCCTTTAGGCGAGGTCACGCTTTAAGACGATAGCCTTACAATAATGATGAGTAACATTATTACATAAGGGAGAAAACACGTCGAGTAAGTAATTATTGAAATGATGTACTAATGTATAATTTTAATTCCAAAAGTTGGAGTGGCTAATAACAGTTGGTTGGCGCCAATGCATCTAGTGTTTCCCCTATTTACATCGCATACAATATTACAGTTCAAGGGAACGAAATCTTGATCTAGATTGTTTATTTCATATTGGCTATGTGACGCCTATGACGCAATTTTTAAACCTAGTACAAACAACTAACTCACTCACCAACCCAGAAGCTTTGATGAGGCATAATAAGTCCTGTGTCCCTGATTGCATTAAGGCCTTCGTCGCTGTTAATAAATACTTGTACCTTGGCCACGAGTTAGCGCAATGCGACCTCGTGAGAATTTGAACTTCGCTGTCGCTGCCGCAAGATGCTTGTGCGACCAGCTCGTGGCCAAGGGCTAAGAGTGACACTGACACCACACAGGATGATTGAAAAAAGGTGTTAAAATTTAAAAAGCCATGTTAATGACCTTTAACCAGCTCTAGTCGTTGATGCATTATATTTTTAGCTGAATAGGCAATTTACTAAAAATATTTCATTCTTGCCTCTTACACTTGAACTAGATCGCAAAACTGTTGACCTAAGTACTTAATTGACAAATTAAATAACCTAAACGAACCCAAGGTTAAGGAAAGGAAATTCCACTTGAATAAGTAAATAAACCGCATTCAGGTAAAAGCATAATTGAATGCAACATCGTTTAAATAGGACATTCTATGACAGTAATAAAGGTTAAGATTAAGAAGAGGACAGAAATACAAAATACGAAATTGCAACACGGACGAACACACATCGCAAATATTTGCAAACAAGTGTTCATGGTTACATTGTTGTAAGTACGATAAGTGTTAACATGCCGGTTCAAAGGGGTTATCCCGTCAGGGGGAAGAAAATTGTAATAAAATGCCTTGACTTATTGTACCTCGTGAGTTTTGTGGGGTTCTCCGCCCCAGATATCCCGCCAATGAATGAGATGATGCAGATGGTTCATGTAGTTGTGGGGTCGATGGTCGCGCTTCTTCCGCGAGTCGGTAGGCGAGGGCGGCGCGGTCAGCGACTCCCTGCGACCGCCGGCCACCACCACCGCGGCGGACGGCCGGGCCAGCAGCCGCTCGGTCTCTGGCTCCTCGCTGGACACGCTCTCCGTGAGCAACCGCGCCGACCTCGACGCGGCTCTACCCAAGCCGTATTGAGAGTCCTCCTTCTTCATTTTGGCGGCGCTAGCAACACAAACCGACAACGGTGACACCTATGGAGATAATCACTGAGAGACGACTGTTCGCGGTAACATTCCCAACGCTTTCGTGTACGATAGAAGTATAGAACGACGCCGGCGCCCGTGAGACGTGTACCGCGCGCGACGTCGGCTTCAGACTGCAGCGGCGCGCACGTGGTTCACCACCGCCGACGTCAAAACAACGTAGCGTTACCGACGACCACGGATTGGCGCCTCGCAAAAAATTGGGTGACAAGGCTAAGGTGTGACAATGGCAGTAAAAAGGTTTTCAACCGATAAAAGTAAGTGCTGTGCAAACTAGGACTGTTATGTAAACAAGGACATTTTTAAATTAAGTAGTTCAGGGTTAATAATGTTGTATTTAGACTGTAGTAAAATCAAAACAAATAAGTTACTATTTTCATCCATAAGACGAAATACAAGAAGAAGAGTTCAATAATATTGATACCTTTGGTTGTCTCTTTATGGTATTGTAATTCTGTAACAGTAATTCTATAATAGATGCTCCAATTTCAATTCAGATTTTTTCCATACTAGTAGATAGACAAACAAGAACAAAAGCAGGTGCATACCTAGCTCAGACTCAATATGACTTCGGATTGACAGGTGGAGTATGCTAATTATAGAGCTTTAAGTGGAAATACAGAAAAAATAATACATGAGATCCTAATAAGCTAGAAATATGTATCAAATGCCATGGTTGACAGACTTAGTGGATGATAAATAATCTACTTAGATTATATAGTTCATAATAATATTGTAAAGTATGGTATGGTAGTGAGATTCTTTAGGTGTCACAATTTTAAAGTTCTTAAAAGTAAATTTTTAGATTACTAAACCTTTAAATTACAAGAACAAGAAGTTTGTGTGACACGAAACTTATATATGTTGTATATTGTAGCTAAAAATAATTCAATATATGATTGGTACAGACTGTTGTCAAAGGAGAATTTATGGTATCAGAAATAACTATGAATAAAGTATTATATCATACAACATTCATGACATTAGGAAACGTGTGTGCGTCGATTTATCGATATATTCCCTGCGTACCTATTTAATAAATTACGTATGCAACTATATGGTACGAACATAACAACTTTATTCATATTATTATCACTTATCCTTCAAATGACTAAGAATAAAAGTGCATTAGTTTAAGGAAATTAAATAATAAGCAAGGATTTTGCAAAAAAAATATACTGATTCTCTAACATTACATACCTGAAATAGAGTCCGCTTTTGAAGACTGAAGGCATGTAGTTCACCACACAACAATCACATTACACATGTAAAGTTGTATTACAATAAAAATGGTCGTGGTTTCATCGAAAATAACTACACAAGAAGAAGATAAATATTTTTGAAATTTATATACTCATTTCTAAAACCCAGAGATTAGTCTCTATTCCACTTATCTCCAAATTGACACACACATGATATGACACTTGACATTTACGACATGTCGACGCAGACAATAAATGGAAGCTTCAAAGCTTACAAAACTCGGACAAGTCAAAAAGCTTTTGAGAGTTTTGGGCCAAACCAATGATCGAACGGAACCATAAATGCTTAGTGGTGGCTATAAAATATTTTGGAAAAAATCTACTACGCTAGTAGTACTACGCTAATGTATATTAATATAAGACTAAATACAAGCATAAATGCTGCAGTTTATCATCTCTTAGAAAAGTTCAATAAGTTTGATACCTTTGGCTATCTCTCTATAGTATTGTAATTATGTAAAGTATTTCCATAATAGATGCTTCAATTTCAATTCAGATTTTTTCCATACTAGTAGATAGTTTATATTATAATCAATGACACGGCCCGTCACGTTCTTATAATTTTATTCATTCATGTATATTTCACAGTTATTCAAAAGGTACTACTCCGTGGTGGACCCTTGGCCTTAAACTTGAGAACATCAGTCATCAACACATCAACTTTTTCACCGTTTCTATGTAGTTATGCACTCTGTGAATGTCACTGCCAAGCCCAGTATCAATGTCAAAAGTGTATACTTATATTAACGTTCGATAAAATTATAGTGAGAAAAAGCGTACACATATAAAATTTATTAATAAAACGTTTGTTTTTTTGTCATGGGACTATGAAAATGAATGCATCTATTGCAAAAATTATACGAAGGAGTATAGATTATTGATCGTTCATATCACCTGTTTACGCATTTTTGAACTAAATAATATGGCTCTGCCTCAGAAAAAGTACTACAGGCAGCGTGCTCATTCTAACCCTATCGCAGACCATTGTTTTGATTAGTAAGTTATCAATTATTTTTACTTAACTTAGAGCTTGTAAATACCTACGGTATGTATGTATGTATGACATCCCCCAACCTCATGGGAAGTAATGTACCCGTGGCTGTGACCATCCATTTAACACCAAAGCATTTTATCTTTGATCGCTACACTGCTACAATATAGGTACCAATTAAAGATTTTTATTTAATTTCAGCCCTGCTCATCCAGATGATTATGGCTGGTCAGATCTTTATCCTAATATAAGTACAACTGAATTTCAGAAAAAAAGAGTTGAATTTTTAGATGTTGGCTGTGGATACGGTGGACTGTTAGGTAATTTTCTGGTTTAGTTAATTTAATAATTTAATATTTAAATAATTCGATATCTTGACTCAACCTATTACTGTCCCTTTGTGGAGAGCTGGTTTCAACATGGATTGAGGTTGATAGACTTCACTCGGTTTTTTTGGAGAACATTAAGGAGAACAAACAAGCGTACTAGTTTTCTTTAAGTAATTATTCACCTTTACAACTGAAAGATGTATCAATCAACTGAAACAAATGTGCATTATTTCAAGAATCATAGGTACTGAGTATTCAATATTTGAGATATAAATGTTGTACCTTTGAGTTATCACTCTTGTCTTTATTTAATAATTGAACTATTTCATAGTTACCTTGTCCCCCATGTTTCCTGAAAGTTTGATGCTTGGATTGGAAATTCGTGTAAAAGTATCAGATTATGTAAATGACCGAATTAAGGCATTGAGGATACAACATCCTGATGGCTACCAAAATATCGCTGTTTTAAGGACAAATGCGATGAAATATTTACCAAACTTCTTCCACAAGGGGCAGGTATGTTGCATCATATTTATGTTCTTTCAAAAGATTTAACAATGAAAGTACTTAATATGTAAATTAAATAAAGCCATTTACAAAATTTGACCAAGGTAAAGGTCTGATGTGGAGTATTCTAATGTGTTTTCTACTTGAGATAATCCTTTTTTTGACTTTATGTAATAACAGTAAACACAAAAATTTACATATATTTTTCTAATAAAATTCTTGTGCCTTACCCAAATAATGTTTGTTTTACAGCTGAAAAAGATGTTCTTTTTATATCCAGATCCACACTTTAAGAAGGCTAAGCACAAGTGGAGAATAATAAATAAGTGGCTACTATCAGAGTATGCTTATGTATTAGCTGAACAAGTTTGTAAACCCTACTAATATTATGAACAAAACTTTGCCCTCATAAGAAACAATACAAATTGAAACGAATTGAGACAATATTTGATTAAAATGGGCTAGTCTAATTTTCAGTCAGACAAGATATTATAACTTATGAGCTTATTACATAGTGCTATGAGAAGCGCGCAATGTGCAGGCTAGCATACTCTTATAAGGCAAAGTCAGGAAGTCCATTGTTCCGATGCAGTTCTATTTAGCGTGTAACCAAAATTGACAAACTAAAAATGTCACTTGTGCTGTCAATCTGAAATAGACCTTATTTCGATTAGAAGTAGGTTCATTCGACGCGCGCAACGTTCGTAAACGTCGCGTTATCTGCATGGAATTGTATTCTAATTAGTACGAGTAACGCGAAAATCATAACACGCCCACCTTACGAGTCTAAACTTAAATACAGAGTAAAGCTCCTGGAGCCACGCTCATCTGATGCACAGCAAACAACTGAAAGCCGGTGTAATAAGCTCATTCATAACGTTTGATTTACAATGTAAATAGAAAAACTTATGAACTCATTAGATACCTATTTTATAAAAGTTATAAAGACAGATTTTCTTTTTTACCTAGATCAGAACCTCAGTTTCAGAACAAAAACAAAAATTATTAAGTACATTATTTATTACATACAAAATACAACAGTGACTCAACATTATTATTAGTTTTAATAAATATTATTTCATTGTGTAGGTATATAAAAAAACGTTTTGTTTAAGGCAATTGTATACACTGTTACTGACGTTAAAGATTTACATGAATGGATGGTGACACATTTTGAAGAACATCCATTGTTTGAGAGGATACCTAGTGATGAATTGGTAAGATGTTTACTCATGTTAAAGAGTTGCGTAAAGAAAATACATCAGTTAATAAAATGTATGTACTTCATATATTTTTGAAATAAAATCTTGCTGTTTGAATACATTATGGACATAAAAATTATGACAAAATTATTAGTCCGAGTAAGAATTTAACAGAAAGTAAATAAAAAACTAAAAGCAATAAAGGAAATATACGATCGGTTGGAGCGGCGCCAATTAGGAGAGGCATGTGTCCAGTAGTGGACCACCAAAGGCTGATAGATGGGATGGGTGAAATAAAAATTCGGAATAATAGAAAAAGTAAGCTCAAAGAAGCAATATTATTTAGTTCAAAGTTGTATTTATTTTGGTTACAGAAAAGTGATGTTATAGTGGATAAATTGTTTGAAAGCACAGAAGAAGGTCAAAAGGTAACAAGAAACAAAGGAGATAAGTATTTGGCTGTATTTAGAAGAATTCGCGATAAATATGATGAGGAAATATCTGTGAGATAATTATTATTAATGTATGTACTTATACAACAATAAATTGTTTAAAATTATGAAAATTCCTTATTATTGACAAATACTTTTAATTACCGCATAAAACCTAGCTCTTTGTGCAATAACACAAAAATAAAATCCTCTTACTAAAATTATTTTACAGGTTTAAATCAAGCGCTAACTTAAGATTAATTAATTACTTTGTAAGATTGAAGTTTAATTTAATAGTTTTATTATTCATATTATGCATTATTATAGTAGTATTATTAATCTTTTCTTTATAGTTAAAAATGTTGTACGATCTGCGATACGTCCAGACGCCTTTTACATTCCATTTTATATAATCAACACACGTGTAAGTCTAATGCTAGATGCAAGCTAAGCGGCCCCATTTATAAACTACGTGTACGCTGTTGCTTGCCAGCCTGTCCACCGAAAATAAAGAGCGTTCAAGTGTTAAAACAAACGCTCCTTGGCTTTAGTTATTTACATACCTAACTTGCAATTAGGAAAATAGCTAGGCCTCCTAGGTATCCTGTTGTTTTGAAAATGTTTAATACTTCAATAATAAACTGGCCATTGCATTTGGATCTTAAAATGATTAGGATTCTTATCTAGAAAGCTTCTTTTCTAAGAGAGTTACCCACCTGCTGAGTGGGCGAGACATGTCCAAATGCTTCCGCATATGTCCAAGAGCTCCTAATAGCCAATCCTTTCTGTTTGACCACTTTTTATTGGACTGCAAAGAGAATAATAGAGCAGCCCAAATTTCAGACTGGCAAGGATTGATATGTAGTCCTTTTGTTGCGAATTTCAATGGCTTGTTATGGTCTCCAGCAATATACTCAGCTAGACTAGATATGGCAAACATTTTTCCAATTACATAAGCACTATGCTCATCAGATGTTGATGTGTGAATAGCTCTTTGGGCACAACAGCTAGCAATAGAAGCCATTTTTTGTGATGCTTTGAGACAATACTGTGACATGCAAAACCACAGGGAACCATTGTCGGGGTGTCCATGTAATGTATTGCATAATATTTGTATAGCTTGCTCGATATCATCATTGTAAACAATATAAGACTTCAAAAACCCTATATCAAATGCAAAGTTAGTATCATTTTCGTATTTTCGCAATTCGTTCAAGGCTGACATAGCAAGACTTCGATCAGAATTCAAGATTCCCAAAGAACACAAAGAGAACAAACTATATGGCGTGGGTTTCTTATGTGATGCCTTAATACTATGAAACAATAATGTTTTAGCGTCGTCTTTTCCTTTCAACATGTATACAATTCCGGCCATTGCCACAAGAAAATCTGCTTTGTCTTCATCATCATTACATAGCCACTGTAACGCCATATCGTACACTGAGTAGGAGTCTTCGTATTGACCTGTTTTGTAAAGAGCAAGGGCTAATCCACATGAAGAATCCAAACTAGCTTCTCCTATGGTTTTGTAGGTTTTTATTGCTTCATCGTAATTTTCCAATCTCAATAGGACTCTGGCCATATTTAAGCGTACAGTGTTCTTATTATCATCCTCTGCATGTCTGTATGATTTCTGATAAGATTTTAAAGCAGTGTTCAACAGACCTTTCCTCTCGTTTAAAATACCAAACATATTACAAGCACAAGGGTCATCTGGTTCAAAAGATAAATACCAATTTAAAAGGTCAATACCATAAGTAATAGCATAGAGTCCTTCTATAACATACTTGCTTTCCGGATCATTTTTCCAATTCAGATTTTTAAGTGTACGACAAACCCAGTCTACGTAACCGAGTGCGCTTATTTTGTGGTAGCCTAATCGACAAGCATGCCTGAAAAGATCCATTGCTTCCTCTTTCCGGATAACTTCAGCGATAAGAGCTTGACCAATCCAACTATGAGGATATGAGGGTAGAGTAGATTGACCTCGCCAAAAACAATAATTAGATAATTTGAACTGATTTACTTTCAGATATAATGTTCCTAAGTTGCACCATATCTTTGCTATTGAATGTTTAGGAGTGAATGACAATGCTTTTATGAAGCAGTGCTGTGCTATGTCATATCTCTTCAAAAACACACATAGTTTTCCAAGTAAATTCCAATTATGCCAAGCAGTGGGTGATTCCATAATACAAGCAATAGTCATATTAAACGCCACATGACAATGGGCAATATCCTTTGTAGCAAAGTAGTATTCAAAATAGGCATAAGCTAAATTGTACGAGGAAGATTGACGTCTGTTTTTAGCTACATATGAATAACAAGCAATTGCTTGAGGATATATCTCCATTTTTTCTTTCTTTATTGATGTGTCTGTTGAGTCATTAAAGGATTTTTTAATAAAGACATAGCTGTGCTTGTTTGGGAGCTTTGTCACAAGCATTAGAGCAGCTGCCAGTAGGTTCCAAAAACACAATTCTTTTTTTCCTTTCAACAAAGCTTTAGTCACATGGTCAATCACTGCTTGGGCACAGTCTCTTGCAATACCGTACAACTTAGCTGTAAATTTTTTCCTAGCTATTCTCATCAAAGTTTCTGCAATTCCCTTGAGTGCTAAAGGGTAAAATGGATCTATTTGGAATACTTTTTCAAAAGCTGAAATGGCATTATCATATTGAGTCAATAAAGTATAGATACAGCCAATATTTGTAAGGCAGTGACATGCATGACTTATATTTGGATTTAAAGTAATTGCTTTGTTATAAACTCTCAATGATGAGGTATAAGAGCCCCGAGCATAGTATGCATCTGCTAGGCATTCTAGTGCAATTAAATTGTTCTGAGATACTTTAACAACATCACGGAAATTAATAATAGCATTTTCCCAGTCTCTTTTTTTAAGGTAATGTAGGCCTAATCTTAAAGTTAACCAGGTTTCATTATTTAAGCCTTCATTTGCCCTTGTTTTTTGAAGCAATTCAAAAGCAGACTCTTCAAGGCCTAATTTCACATAAATTTCACTTAGATATTTGATACAAAAACCATCATAAGAACATAGACTGTGTGCTTTTTCAAAGCATTTCTTTGCCTTTTGTAAATCGCTTTTATACTGATCATAATAAACTCCTAGAAAATAAAAAGTATCAGCATGGTCACAATTCACTTTGGCTGATTTCAATAAGTTTACTAAACAATTATCGTATTGTTGCAGGTACCAGTATGCTTTTCCCAGATAAAAAAAAATCATAGGGTCTTCGTTGCAATTCTGCAGAACAGTGATGGCTTCTTGATATTTTTCTTGTTTTAATAGAGCAAGGCCCTGGAGTTGTGTAAAATTATTCCCGTCAAGGTTTTCAAGTACATGATCAGCTGATTCATTAGTTTCTATATAACATTTTGCCAGTGCAGCTAATTCATTTGCATTGAGTCGTTCAACTGTAATATCTTTTGAGATACTGATTGCATCTGACCACCTGTGTTGTTCAATATAAGATAAAAATAAGAATTTTTGTAAAGAAACTTTTAAATCTGGATTTTTAACTTGCATCAAAAAATTTGTTGCAAGCTTTTGTGTTACAGCCCATTTTTTTAACATGATAGTGCATTTAATTAACAATATGGCTTCCATTTTACGAGTTTCCTGATAATTTATAAGAGGAATACATTGTTTGTAAGCTTCTAAATATAAACCTTTATCGAACAAAACCATGCTTTTAAGAAGGCCTGAATATTTTGAATTCTCTATTCCTGAAGTTATTTTATCTACAATTTTATCCACATCAAGACCATTAAAAGAATTTTCATCAATAAAAATTTCACATAACTGTTCACACAACCATTTTTTCACTTCAAGATTTTGGGAGAAAAATTCTAGTGCAATTATTTCATTTACAGCAGAGACAAAACAATTTTTTTGCAGAATTACCTTACATATTAGGATTAACAGAAAATCACTGGGGCTCCTGTCAATAACATTGTATAAAACACTACAGACTTTGTCTATATTATCCAATTTGCAAGGCACATCATCTTTTAAAAGATCAATGATCTGCTTTTCTGCTTCAGCTATTAATTTGTTATCTTGACTTTCATTTAAGAAGTTGATAATTATACTGATTGCATCATTGTTTTTAAGAGAGCATCCTAAATCCCTAAGCTTAGTTAGTATTTCAATGATTTTTTCACCCTCCAATTGTAATTTGAGCATTTGCCCATATATAGTAAATAGTTTTGTCTTTGAAGAGACATCTTCTCTTTGTTCATAATAGTTTGCAAGACCTAGCCAAGCCAATGGTTGAGTGGGTTTTGATGCTATGGCTTTTTTATATGCTAATGGTGCTTGATCCGTGTCTTGTAGTGATTTACCAAGCAGAACTAATGCTATGTAGTTCTCTTTGTCTTTACGAAGTATATCTTTGCAGCATTCTTGAGCTTCTTTGAACTTTTTGTCATCAATTAACTTTCTTGTCTCTTTGAGTAATATTTTGATATCAGACATCTGAAAACAGAAGTAAGAATAATTACTAAAATGGAAATCGGGTTTTATTGAACATTTATTTGGCAGATATCTTTTTGTACTCGGGTATTGGGTGTGCAAAATTGTGTTGTTTTC
>DWLO01001559.1:0-14585 GCA_018245335.1 Dalla quadristriga | reverse complement strand
ACGATTTTGGGAGTGTGAATACCGGTTATAGTTATACAAGAGGCAACCACCTCAGTTCTCAGAGATAGCATAGCAATGCATCTGTGACCAACTTCGAATAGGACAAATTTTAATACTAACGATATCTATCTGGACGATTACTAATCATTATTTTACAGTACATGACAGTGTACCCTGATCGGGCGAACACGTAACATAATTAAACAAAATGTTCATCAATCAGTTAATAATTTTTATATTGTATGTGTTAACATTTACCACGGTTCTAATTTTGCATGTCTTTATCTAATTTAGAGTAATTTAAAAATTCGTCATAGTCATGATAGTATTTGGATATAAGCAATTATTTGGTTTTGTTGTAAATAATTTGATCCTCATGTATTTCTTTAAGTTTAATGTTTATGTAATGTATTTTGTAATGTATTTTTGTAATGTATGTATTTAATGTATATGTTAAATGTTTAATTGTAAAGTTTTATAGCCACACATTGATCACCTTTTGTAACTCATCTTAATTTTCTGTGTGGAGGGAAAAGTAGGTGATGTCTATGAAGGTGAAGTCTATGTCCATGAAGTAGTAATTATGAATAGGGGATATTCCTTTAAATAAATTGCCGGGTAAGTGGGTGTTTTGTCAACAACAACAGACCGGGACTCCCACTTTTGCAGTGAAGCAAATGTTTTACAAGCAATTTGCAGGCGATGCAGGCTTGCTGCTTATGTGTAGTTACTGTAATTAGTGTCTAGCAATTTGGTGCGGTAAATATGGCTGCCCGTTACATGTACAAGCGACCCTCTCAGTCCTGACTATCTAGACTATTCTAGACTGACCAAGTAATACAAAGTAACTATTTACGCCTCAAGGCAGTAAGTAAAAAACTTTGTAAAAAAAATGACTAAGTCGAAGAGAATTGCTTCGCATACTGTTGTGCATTTTCAAATTCCCAAATACAAATTTGAGTTAACACTAAAACAAAAAATAAATAAAATTGATATGCTATATTTTTCCCGTTTGAAATATATGTTGAGGTTTGAGATATCTTTATTCTCGTAAGAATACAATTCACTTATAAATGAGAATGGCTAATAACAAATTATAACACAGTAAGTAACAGTATAAAAATATTAACACCAACGCGGGTACTTAATAAAAATAAAAATGTTCACGTAGATCAAGCATGTCTGGAAGTGGCTCATACCAGTGTGTTGCGTGGGTTCATAATGTAGTGTTTAAGACGTTTTTTTAAAAATAAACATTGATTATTTTTAACGCGAATCACGACCACACTCGACGTTGTTTAACATTCACTAGGTACCTACACAAGCGTTATCAGCGCTTCACTACCTGATTTCATATTCACTAGCGACTGAATTACTTAAGTACTACTCATTAAATAATCAAACGGATTGACAGATTGGGATCGATTAGCTAGAAGATTTCTAAGCCGAGTAAGAGCGTGCGGGGAAGCTTCACTTTGCCAGCGTGGTGAACTATGGCCTAGCCCTTCTCATTTCGAAGGGAGACCCGTGCCCAGTATTGAACCGACTTGTGCTCGTTCCGGCCGCGGCTGTACGACCGAAATATCGTCTTAACTAGGCCACTCAAGTGCGATGACACCGACGATTTTCGGCGCGACGCGCGGCTCACTCTCGTAAATGCTCGTACGCAACGCACGCCGGTTATACCTACCTTCGTACGTAACGTCGGTTCTGACAGGTGGTAGAACAAGTACACGATTCGCCCGGGCCGTCACCACCAACACGCTTTTCTGCTGAGGAGGAATAATATAAGGAAGTACCTAGCCGTTGTCTCAACCTCAGTCCGTCGAAAAGGGCTACTCGTAATACAAACACTAGCTGGGCTAAATCCTAATCCATGCTCAAACGTTCAGTTTTTTTGTTTTGAGTGATGAAGTATTAGAAATGTGTTTTACTACTCATTCCATATAAATCATCCATCCATAAAATGAATATAACATATTTAAGAAACACTGAATAATACATAACGCATGTTTCCTGAATCCGTTACCGTAACAGGATAAAAAACAACATAGCAACAGACCGAGAGGGAAGCATCGTAACAAACGAGCGAGGTCCGTTCGGATGAATCATCCATCTCATCTGATAGAGAAAACTATATTTAGACATGTACATGTACATGTAATAAAGAATACCGAACAACCGATATCTTAGGTAGGTCGAATACTTTACCTACTCTAAAATTAAAACATTGTATCAACGTTCAATAAACGTCTGTAAAAGCTTACACAGACATATATTTTTTAAAAAGAAAAAATAGTTAAAAATTAATTAAAATTAGTGTTTTAATGTACTTACCTGTATAATGCATTAGACAATTTTAAAAGAGTTTATTCCGTTAATATGTTGAGCCAATTAAATATTAATTCTGTAAGTGTGTAATGTGTGTGTGTTATACTCAAATTGATTGAGTATTCTAGGTTAAATTGTTGTAAGTACTGTATTGTACATTCTTAATCTAAGATTTTTCTCATTTTTTTTTTGTCAATTCGTCCATTTATAAGCCTTTAGAGGTCCACTGCAATACATAGGCCTCCCCTAATCTACGCCAATGCGACCGGTCCAAACACAGCGGTTTTCCGCTGTTTTCTTCAGGTCGTCAGTCCACCTTGCCGAAGGGCGGCCAGGTGCTCCCTTTTCCGAGTCTTGGTCTCCATTCGAAGAGCTTTCTTTCCCGACGATATCAGTCCTTCGAACGACGAAGCCTGCCTATTTCCACTTCAGCTTGGTCACTCTGCGAGCTATGTCGGGAATTTTTGTTCGTCCACGGAATTCATCACTGCGAATTCGGTCGCATAGCGAAATACCGATCATTGCTCTCTCCATAGCGCGCCAGCGGTAAAGGACCACGTCTGGACATGAACATGGACTGTTATCGCTCTTGGTGGACATAGCGTTAGTAGTTCTCATTTGAGAGGATTCAAGATCATACTCAGTTGAGGAACGGTAAGCGTGTCCCCCGTGATTGGTCCGTGATCCGTCCGCTTCATTTAAAGTGAGGATCGATGTGTCTTAACCGGATTGTCAACCGAACAAATGCCACTAGACTAGACCTTACATACAGTACAGTTGGCGTGTAATGTTTTGGTTAGGATCGTACACTGGGCGTGCCTAAATTCCATAACAGAGCGGCAACCGTTACCCGCGAGGTCGTGGAAGTACATGTCGAGTCGCGCGTCATTAGAATTCCACCCGCGGATCGCGATTGCGACACAATAGTCGTGGACCGGGAGTGCAGTAACAATAGCGATGATATGAAGATAGCCTAGTGGTTAAGACATTGCCTGCTACTCTAGGAGTTCGGAGATCGTACCTCATCCAGACGCACCTCTGACTTTTCAGAGTTATGTGCTATTTAAATAGTTACATGCGATTTATCAGTGAACAGCATTCCAACCCGCACTTGGCCAGCGTGGTGGAAAATGACCTTAACCCTTCTCATTTTGAGTTTAGACTAATAATCGTCTTCAGACGTTCAAAAATATTCTCCGCCGCCAAATATGAGAGAGGTGAGTGTGTGAGAAATATACCGAGTTTTCGAATACTCAGGTACACTTTCAGCTATTCGTTCACCCACAGAGTATAAAATACTTTCTTTGTTCCCAATTAACCGATGATACGTTGTCAACTACGCAATGGGGAATCGCCAACTGTCGGCGCCAATATTAATTCCGTCGTCGTCATTACTGCGGCCGCTGATTGTATTCTGAAAGCAATGAAATGGCGTATTAGATTCCAGCGCCGATCATTGTTATTTTTTTAAAACTCGTAACGTAACTCTTTAATCGCTCGTGGGATGGGATCGAAAGTTATCGATTAGATTTTGTGACGATCGATCCGGAAGATCGATTGGAAAAACACAATAATATTTTATTTATAACATGCCAAATAACACGTATACGAATTAAATGTTATGCCAATCTTTGACCTGTAAACGTTTTTGTAAGGTGATTTGGATTCCGCTTGTTAAGATCCACTTAAAAATAAATTACCTTTTGGGAATCGTCGAGAAAACGGGGAGCTACTTGATTATTTTATTATGTCCAAATTAATTTTCTTTCAGACAAGTAGATACTTGATAGGATCAGCATTGCCTCTCATAAATGGTTATTAGCAGTCGTGATTTAAAATAGAAGTTAGTGTTTTTTGTTCTTGTTCCGACTCTAAGGTAAAATTTAATAAGGAATGAAAAGAGACGTTCTTATGAAATTTTCTTTCAAGCAAGTTACGCTAGTCCTATTGAAACGAATTTAATATTAAATGTACAGGATTGAGTTAAGGTTATAATGACATTCATCATCATACATTTGGTACTAGTCATTTCCCGTGGCTCCGCTCTCATAAAATCATTTTTCCCATACAAACTTTCATCCGCTGATCCCCTTCCTATAATATTTGGAATAAAAGTTTCCTTTATCCCTTTCTAGAATTCATTCAAGCTATCACACACTCTACTCTGGGCTGTAGAGGGCGGCAAAAGAAACTGGAAATCTCGTGTTCATGACACGAGAGCTTTTCGATGATCTCATAGCATGCAACATTATGGCAATGCTAGGTACCTATGCCATGACCAAACAGTTAAACTTCAACAAACTCTTCATGGTCAACATACTACCAAGGTCGCAGTGGGTTATGGGTATACCCCAATTTCCAGATAATAATATTAATCACACCGCACCAAATTTCATAAGAATTCGTTGAGACGATTTTACTTGATTGAGTAACAAACGTACATCCTCCCAAACTTTCGCATTAATAATATTAGTAGGGTTATATTCAAATGAATCGTTTCGGAGCGGTTGCCACTTGTCTACGGGAGTTATTGATAGAATCTAGTAATGGTTCTGAGAGGCATTCTTTAAAATAGGAGATATTCTTGCGTTTTTGATTTTGAAACAGTTGAATAGGTAATGGCGCACCTACGTCATCTATGTCGTCACAAGCCTCTTCAGGCGGCTTCCAAGTTTTCATTGTAATATATTTTTTTCAATGTAATATTATTATCAGTTTTGGGTGATTTTGATCTTTGGCTATTTTTCCAACTGTGGATCAAGTACTGTCACAGCCAAGATGAGCCAATAAATATTTCAATACACAATGTCTTAATCTCTTTTAATTTAATTTTATTTTATTAATTGGATCACCAACATAAGATACAGCTTTTACAATCTACAAAAAATGCGTAACTTTTTCTTACTGTTCTTATATTTATAGGTAACCATAACATGCTCTGTAATATAACTTTGTTAAATGTTTTTTTCACATCCTTGCTTTAATTGCGGTCCTTATGCCACTGGTTTCTGTTTTTATATCTTGTATTTCATGTGTCCATAGACGACGGTGACCACTTACTATCAGGTATGCTTGTTTGTTTGTCTCCGTAATAAAAATTACGCAATTTACGGTTAAACATGTCAACTTTAATTATTATTTGCAATCCTATTTCTCATTGCTTTTCTAGTAACATGAGAGGTGTTTATACAAAAGATTAGCTACATCTTTGTATCACTAGCACCCGCATGTGTTTACGTTAATAAACTAAACAAAGTTCAAGTGCTGATCATGACCGACCGATAAAATTTTGTAAGCAAACGCAAGTAAGTATTAGTTATACGTTTGGAGTTTATGATTAATCTTCGCCATCCGGTTTCTAACGATTTTCTCCTCGAATATTGATTTTCTTAGAAAAGAAAAGAGTTTATTGTTTACTGTTGGTTCACAAAAATATGTTACAACTAATAAATAGTTCACAACAGCTTACCCCATCCGGGCCAAACAATAGTTTTGTTACTGGTTTGATGACTTGTAAGTAATTTTTATCCCCAACGTCTACAGGCTACAAATAATTTTAAAACTAATATTACCACCGCTAGGTGCCTGTTTTTTTTCTGACTATGTGAAACAAGCAGCGCAACAAACTCTAACTCAACACTTTTAAAGAGCTAGTACTTATTATTTTGGATAACTGTGTAGCTGTAGTTAATATTACAATTAAAATATTTGTAAGGCACCGACCATTTGTGCTTTTTCATAAGTGACGAACTCGTGTTACAGCCCTTTTTTAAAGTACTGATTTTTTTTATATATTCGCGCTAAGTTTAATACTCAGGACCTAGTATTTATCTTGAGATTGTTTCTTTCTATATCTGTTAACCGATGTCTACTGTCACATGAATATCTAACATTCTTTGATCACTTTTTTTTACCCAGCTCTCGAGCTACCGCGCAGACTTATTAGAAAGGTCGGTAAATTTTTTCACGGGCGGCTTTGGAGTGAAAGTTGACGTTGGCGGTGAACGGCCATTTTTGGCATTGCCAAATAATTTGGTTTAGAAACTGTGGCTGGCCGCAACGAACATTCGCTTGGCAACAAGTGTTCCAACCAGTGAGTTTTTGCCTTCGCGCAGAGGTGAAACTAGAATAGATTTCAGATATCATCTTTGAATATAAAGACAACTTTTCAAACAAGGTACATGTTTTGGAGATTATAGTGATATAAATATTTCGAGGTACAATTAAAGGCACTTTTAAAAAAAAAGTTCCCGTTGAAATAAACGATGAAAAAGAATATTTCAGAGATATAGAGTTCCTGCAATACATTTTACTTGTTCTTAGCTAGATTGAATCTCAAAAATACCTTTGTTTTTATCATTTTTACTTAAGGTTAAGGCTAGGTAAGGATGTCCGACTAGTGACAAAATTAATAACAAAACTAAAGTTACGATTATAATAGATGTATTGACGAGTAGGTAAAAATAATAATAATAACAAAATGTAATATTTACAAATTATAAATGTCATTCATACATATGGTATGGTGCCCGGAAAGCTGGCTGCATTGCCCCGCTAAATGGCAAGGGTAATTTTATGAGCAAAAATAGCTGCCACCCCTCCGGTCCTCAGAAACAAGAATGAGCTTCATCGACAAATCCTTTATAAAAAATTTCATATCTACCGACCATGGACCCAAAGTTTCAACTGCAAGCGCCACACACTCATAATTCTTTGGAAGATAACTGTATTTGCGGCGGTTGAGGAACTTGGCCTGGTCAGCTGCGGCCTCAGCTTTGTTCGCAGTTTCATGAATATAGGATGGGCCCTATTTTGTAAAATTTTACAAATTAATGAGAACCTCCCGTCTACGGACGTGGCTTTAACTGACTATGCCATTAGCAAAACAAAAAGCTATCGCTGGCATCTGACAGGAAAACCGGGTGGCATCTGCTAGATTTCCTTGAGAGCTTTTACAGTAATTTTCTTAAAGCATGTCAACATCAAGCACGAATGCTTTAATCGATTTCGTTGGGAATTATTAACCTGTGACTTTATTATTATAAGTTATTATCGACATAAATAAAAGAAGTAGCATTAGGTCCGTCCAAAATCAGCCTAGTGTTACATTTAGAGTGTTGAGGTGGGTCGGTTTTAGAAAGTTATGACAAGAGAAAGTACATGCAGAATTTAGTTGATGTATTTTTAAAGGCAACACCATCATATTTTTAAACAAACAAACATCACGCCTTCGCACTGGGACTCCCTGTGTTGCGGGTGGCACACAGAAAACAGCACAACTTATCGCCCAAGACCGTAGTACAATTGACATTGGCGGAAGAATGGAGTGACGAGCCATTAGTTTTAATCCGTCCGATTGGTCTACAGACAAATTTCTAGTGTAAAAATGGATGTAGCGATATGGAACCTCTTTGATCTATCCTTCCTTCCTTCGATCCTATATAGGTTCTAGGTAAACGTTCGAAATAGTAGTAGTTTTTGTATTAGTACTAGTAGTTTTATAGGCGTCGAATGAAGAGTTGCCATATCACTGCATCTAATGGATGGTACTGGAATATTTTTGCGTTACTGTCCGAAAAAGGATTTAAGGAGCTATTACTTCAGACTTCGAATTGGCCTAGTGTCAAGTCAACAACGTTTAATAAAGACACTTATGACCGCCACATACCAGAACGCTACCTACCTGTTTATTTACTTTATTAAAATCGGTACAGTTTGAATGAGGCAAGACAGTTAGATGAGAGCGAAGTTATCGCATAATATTTGGCAGTCATCATCATTACCGTCGCTCTAACTGTCCGCATTTTGCCAGCGAGTTCGATGCCGCGCTCGGGCCACAATGAATATTGACACGAAAGAATTCGGCGGATCACCCGTCCTATTTCTCCTTTATTAGGCCGATCTGTTCATCTCCTTCTGACACGTTTCACCTCCAAACGCTATTCGGCAGTCGGCTATTCCAGACAGGGCTGGACTCGTTAGACAGGTTTCTAAAAATAGCGGAAACGGGCGATTTTTTTCGACAACTTCTTAACTAAGGTCCAACGGCGTGTCTAAATCGAACTGCAAAGTTCTAGCGGATTGTCCACGAGTCGATTAGGTACGCTATTTGAACAATAACTAAACGAGCGCTTGGATCAGACGACTCTACGGGTTAGGTTTGCTAAAATATAAGAGTTTTTAACAAAATAAAGCTACTCAAACCAATTAATCGTAAGCCGACATCTTGGAGCAATTGTAGGACGACCTCAGTAGCATGCAGGACGACCTAAACTCAATCAATCAATCAAACCTTTTATTTCATCCCGGGGTAATTACATACACTTGAAAAATGTCAAAACAGAAACATTAATAGATAACATGCAGTTCGTCACTGATCTAAAGATCACTGACCAATTCGATGGTATTTCCTAATTATGTCACGATAGACAATGCCTATCATAGTCATCGGCTTTATAAAAACTAGTTTTCGCCGAGTGGTCATAATTTGATCATTCGACCAAACGAGGCTACGTTCGATAATTATTGAACATTATTTTATTGAACGCTAATACTAGTCAATAACTGCCGAACATAAAAATAGCAAATCGATTGACAAACAGAGGAGAAAAAGGTACTGATCTGTTTTGTCTTTGCCTATTTATATATGTATAGATAATATACACATAACCTAACTGTCACACGGTGCATGAATGCATGTTGATAAATCCTGATGTACATCAATCAATTCCTTCGAAGAAGCCTTCGACGCGCTTTTTTATGTTTTTTTATTCACCCTTTGTGAAATTAAACATATTATAAACGTGTGCTTTCTCTTTTCTTCTTTTTCCATTTAACCAGGCAAAGCAACGTGTGGCGGGGTAAATCTATAATGAAAGGTGATATGAAAGCTAGAACTATAAAAATACCAAACCGTACACTAATGATTTTTATAATATTTATACTTATGATGGCATAATAATTTTAATTAGATTAGACTTATGAAACGAACACAGGAAGTAATCAGCTGGGCCTCAGTGACCCTGTAACGTTTCCAGTTGACCAGTGCGCAATAAAATAATTCTACAATGCTTAGGCTACATACGACTTATATCTTGGTTAATGCGTGCAAAATAAATGAACAGAAGAAAATTGAATCTTGACTAATCAAGAAGTGTGATACAGGGTGGATTTGTGAGACGGGGAATTAAGGGCAGGCACCTATAGCATTGTAGCAGCAGAAAAACGTTCCTAGGAGAATAACTTCCTTAACTTTGAAACTTCCTTGACTTTAGAATGTCATAAAATCAAATGTAGGTTGGAATTATTGTTTCCCAAAAATATACATTCCCTAGATAAATATAAAATTTGGTAACTATAACATTATGTCAATAAATTAGATATACTTGTACGTAAAAAATTTACATACATTTTTCATATACTATATATAATTTTCCAGGTTGTTGCAGTATTTTATAGACGAAATATACGTGTATTCTATTCTATTTTATTTTATTCTGTGGTCGAACCTACCTACTACAATACAATTATGAGGAAAATACGAGCGATGTTGAAATAAAAATAAGGGTTTCGTTTTTTATGTTGTTGCATTTGTTTAGGGAAACAAAGAACTCGAATTCGAAATAGAACTTTACAACGTGAAAAGAAAAGTTCTTCGCGAATTTAATTTTTACGGCATTTTGATATTATGAAATTTTTATTTTACAAACTTTAACAATAAGATACCAATTAACGATAACAATTAAGTATATTAAAAAACCGATTTAAAAACTACAAAGTAATAAGTAATAATATTTATTTATTTCGTCAACTACGTCGATACACTAGGAACGCAATGCAAGGCTTGTGCGAATTGTGCAAGGAATTTTACTCCATACATTTTTAGGGTTTCTTTTACCTGAAGGTAGAAGAAATTTGTTTTTGAAAAGAAAAAGCAAAGTAAAACGTTTATTGTTTATTGTTAGTGTATAAAAGAAAAAAAAAATCACAACAGAACCACCTGCAACCTGGGCAGCGTTCGGGAAACTACAGCATATCCAAATTATCTCGTGCCTGAAGTATTCGAGCAGTGTGTTTAAATATGCATGTTTCACTGTTTGCATACGCATGTTTCACTTCCACCCTGCGAGCATATAGCTCTAACGCCCCATTTTGGATAACCAGTAAAGGCGCGCCAGAGGCGAAAGTCCTTCGGCCCCTCCTGGAGTCCACTCCAACCAGCTCCAAAAGGCAAGCCAGAGATGGGGGCCTGATCGAGTTTCGGGGGAACTCGGGTAAATGGGGTCGCTAATCCCCAACAGCTAGCCACAAGCTGCCTTGCGGGCTTATTGTGATTATTCTTATTCATGGCCTCTGTTATTACGCTGCATTAACTCAAAGCAGAAGCCTTTTACTGGGCAGAGGCCAGGTCTCAGCTTGCACCGTCATCGAACTGGAGCCTAAAGGCATTATACGGTTCTTTTCAATGGTTGGCCTTTGAGATCAGAATAAACCAAAAGGGGTAAGCTACAATAGATATTTTCAGGTCGCAGTGGCTTTTGGGCTAGAAGTGCCAGAACCAATACCCCGTGTCTCAAATAATAATAATAAAGTAACCATAGCTTACTGTATACTTTTATTAATATTTAATGTGATAGGTATATAGTATATCTTACTGATATTATAAATGTGAAAATAGATTTGTTTGTTTGATACGCCTTCACGACTAAACCATACAACCGATCTTTATATAATTTGGTAGAGAGATAGTCAGCGTCACTGGGAAGGTATACTTTTAAACACAAATACCGATCATAAATTTAACGTGGACAAAATCGCAAGCAACAGCTAGTTCACAATAAACTCATTTCATTTCTCGTAGCTATGTAGGTCAAGAACGGCTTCGTTAACGAACTACTTACCTACTTTATCATAGCTCCACTAGCTGAAGTTAAGTACAAATTCAATTAACTTTTATTACATAACTGGAATAAATAGCATCTGACGTGGCGTGCGAGGTGTGGACTATGGCTTTTACCCACATCCTTGGCTGGAGAAGACCCACCTGTGCTTAGTAGTGGCCCAGTCTTGGATTGACGATGAACATATTGTATACCTAAATAGGTACACTATTTTTAAACAATATTATCAGGAGCGTAATGCAAAGAAAAATAATAAAATTAAAAATTAAGAACGATGAGTTTTACTTTTAAATTTTTAAGAGATTAATCAAATAAAACAAAAGTCTTTTCTGTCAAATAAGAATTTAAGGGATGTATGTAATAACGAATTCTGCTCAGACCAAACTGCGGGACAAGCTTCTGGTTCTTGTAATAAACATATCATAACATCGGCCTACTTACTTTTTTTTCGATGGATATAGGTATCAACTAATAATCGAATATTCGTCATGGTTGAATTTCGACCCGTCTGGCATTCATGTAAGTACTTACCTTCTTTACATAAACATGACGAATAGAGGCCATTGTAGAGTTGAGCCCGTCACTGGATCTATTTTTTGTGAACATTTTATACAGGTTAAAACCCTCAACCAATCCACACTAGAGCAGTGTGGTGCCAGTACCTTACAAGCCTCAAGATCAAGCAATGGGAATCTAAGTGTGTTGCGCCATGTGATCATACAAAGGCTTTTTAAAGGTACCGGTAAGCGTTACACGGTGTTTTTATAATTTGGAGGCAAAACAATAACTATCTTTGTATCAACGTTTCTTACTCAACTGCTGGACATAAGCCTCTCCTAATTGGCGCCACTCCACCCTTTTAGGTTCTGGTTAATTGTAAGGAGGTCTTGTGACGTTATTCTAACTGCGCCAAAAATTGCGGTGTTTGAACAGCTCAATTTAATTCGTGGTATTAAATTATTTTTTTAAATAAACGTTGTAACATTTCCAACATTATTTATATTCTTTACAATTCTATAACGATTTAAGGAGTCATTTAAAAAACATTCATACACCCCATTGGATAAAGGTCGGTGATGATGCAGGAGGCGCGCCTAGGTAAGCCTGCCATGCGCGGCGGCTTTAGGTTACATTTTTCCCGCGCGGCAG
This sequence comes from Dalla quadristriga, assembly GCA_018245335.1. Taxonomy (NCBI): domain Eukaryota; kingdom Metazoa; phylum Arthropoda; class Insecta; order Lepidoptera; family Hesperiidae; genus Dalla; species Dalla quadristriga. The sequence continues at coordinate 2,205 of DWLO01001559.1, read as the reverse complement.
AACAAACAATGGGAGGCACGGTCCTTAGTTCGCAAACTTAGCACCCAGTGCTGATGCCTCAGCTTGTTACCATTTCGTTGCACCCGTGCACGGCCGCGTCGTTATATTGGTTGACCAATAAGCGCGGGACGTGGTGCCCGGCCGTCCAATATAACCGGTTGCATCGTCTGTCGTAGCACATGATGCGCGGGAGCTATGCGTCCGCTGACTCGTAGCGACTCTTCATCTTAAAATGGTAATAGTGATCGTAATCGGCTGTCCTTAGTTAAGTCACCGTTTATTTGTTCTCAGTGCGTTTAAATATCTTTCGTAAAAGATTCGGCTTGGGAGTATTGCATCAGCGAAGTCTCCGCCTTGCGTATTGATTCACAATTTATTTGCTTGACCCCAGCCCTCTTACATTTCTCAATAAACAATAGCACTGTAGCACTGCTACGGCGTAGACGATTACACCAAGAGAACCGGTCAGTTCAGGTCGGGCACGGTAGACGATGGTGAGTTGTAAACATCTACAGCGTGTATTAGTTCCGCACTTATTAAATTTTTATTTTCGATTACTGGTGGCTGCCTGTGAGAAACGAGTGACCTCTGAACTATTCACTGTCTTTGATTAAATAATTCATATTTTATTTAATTGCAATAGTCGCTATATTTATTTCTGTAGGAAGTTAATGCCATTCTGACATTTTGCTGAGTGTTTCAATTTCCTCGTACTGGTTTGCATTTAAGATATTATAATTTCTATTTTCATTTTGAATCCAGTGTCGAACAGTGGTCGAATTGAGCCAGTAATAACTTTTATAATCGCTTTTCGATTTAAGCCTTCGGGGTGGCGGCTTCCAAAATAAGTTACTTACTCCGAATTTTTATAAGGGAATGCGTTGAGCTTGTACGCCTGGAGCTGTAAAACAAGTTGGTAGGTACTAATAATAATACTTTCCGTTTTATTTTATTAATGTTTTTGTTTACGTGTAATTGACGTGTACGTGTTGCATGTCAGCAACATGCCTGTTTGTCCACACGACACATTTTTGTTAAAACAAAACAAACGCGAATATGTATACAAATAATTCAAATTAAGCAACACATTTGTTAAACTGCCCAGATCTTACATAGGGTCTATGAAAAATCTGTATGTATGTACCTATGTACTGTACTGCCATTGTACCACATAATATATAATGTTCTAGAAAACTCTCCGATGTATATTTTTGCAATATTTTATTTGACGAAATAAACGTGTATTATATTCTATTATAAAATATGATAAACGGCTGACATGTAATTTGAGACAGATTTAATCTATCAACTCGTTTGCACATCACTAGTAGGTTAATTGAATTAGTATACCTATTAGGGACTGCGAATAATTCGCAGGTTCCTTTATCATCGCAGTCACGGAAGATATGGTCTGCATGAAAAGCATAAAGCAACACACGGAAGAAATCGGTGTGGCGTTGATAGTCCCGATCTACTACCTGGTTCTGACATTACCTATAATATTATCTAAAATAATAATGATATTACTATCTACCACATCCATGTAGGTAGTAGGTAGATCTTTGACTGGTAAAACCCTGGGAGGTACGCAGGGGTAAGAAGTAATTCGTAGAATTACATGTTCAAGCAAATCAGCAAATCGACTACACCGGATGGACCTCTAACATTGCCACTAATATTACCTACCACAAAATAATTTCATAGACTCGATAAAGAAAGATACAGTCTAATGAATAAAATCGATGAACTCAATGCTACGGGTGGGGTTTCATAAATAATGTGTACTGACGTATTTACAAATGACTTAGCAAGGCTGCTCGATCGATTTCATTGTCCATAATGTAGGAACAGTATTACCAAGAATGGTACCTACCGTCTAGGAAAATTTTCCATATGCAACGTTCATCAAATATTTAAGTCGAGCGCAAACTCTATTTCCAATCACATACACTATTCTCCACTAAGCCGCGGGCACACCGCATGATACCTGATCTATTCCTTGGCAATAGGGTCTGAATTTCTTTATTCGGTACTAACGTAGCTCTAAATTGGATCTGATTGAAATGCTCCCGATTTCCATTATCTATGTGCACGTCGGCCTGTGTCTCATTCTCGACAGTTCAACATTTCTGTGAATCTAGTCACAACAATGTCGTACCGCCCTGACAATAAGTATGATTTATTCGTGGAATTGATTCGTGGAAG
>DWLO01001558.1:0-14590 GCA_018245335.1 Dalla quadristriga | reverse complement strand
CGTCACTGATCTAAAAATCACCGACCAAAAATATGAGAAAAACTGCTCTCGTGAGAGTTCTTTATGGTGTTGTGCTCGTCCTGGGCACTGGCACCCCCGAGGATGGGGGCCCTGGGCACTGGCCCCCTGTGCCCTTACGGTAAAGGCACTGATTACCGGGCCGCCCGCCGCATCGGCGCTCGCGACGCCCGTTCCCGCGTGTACCCTGTTGGGACGTCGGTTACCCGAGAGCACGGCGCCCCGCTGCAGCACGTCGTCGATGTTCTGCATCATGATGCGCTGCACGTCGCCCAGCTGCCCGCCGAGCGCCGCCGCCGCGCCCGCGCGCCGCGCGCGCGCCCCCCCCTCGCCATACTGCTTGCGCGCGCGCTGCATCCACGTGTCGAACTCGATGAACGTGTACGGACGCGTAACCGTGTTCACCTGCAATGTAACACCGTGTTCTTTTTGTGCGATAAAGCGAAAAATGCCATGTTTGTGTGGATGCCGGTTACACTTAACAAGAGGCGAACATATCGGTTCCTGCGGGATGGCAACGCGTCTGTGACCAGCCTCGAATAAGAATATTATTAACCACTACTAACTGAACTATCACTAACACCGACTAACAGGAGTTACAGTCACTAACAGTCCTATCTCTCATAGTCCTTATACTAACGAATACTGTAGAACCTGGTAGAACCTGCATACGGGTCGCCCGGGGCGGTATCGCCGCCACACCCATTTCTGCCGTGAAATTGTTTATTTATCTATTTAATTGAACGCCAATATAGTTAAAACTGTTACATTACATAGAGAAGTGAGAACTATAGTTACAGGCTAAGACTGCATGTGAATAGCGAGTGAACAGTTAAAAAGGTAGTGTTAAGGTTTTAAATTTTTACAAACAATGCACTAATTAATTAATAAGTGTTTCAACAATTGGGTTTCGGTCAGTAATGTATGGATGCCAGTTACGCTTATACAATAGGCGACCACCTCAGTCCTCAAGGGTAGCAACGCACGAACAATATAATGTTTCACAAACCTGTATCTGATATATAGCACACCACCAAATAATTATTATTTCTTCCCTTATGAATACATACCTACTTACCCATCCATGCACCTATAATCCAATAAACCATTAAAACATAGTAACTATTGTAGAGTCTTTATCAGAGCTTCTCCAGCACAAAGCTGAGCGGAGTACTTTATGTGGCCGCAATACACAGTGACCAATATTATAATCCCAGGATTTCCTACATCTTACTCTAAGTCTGTTATGTAATTAGTTTTAATTCAGATAACTAGTTTTAATTTAATTTAGCCACCTGTTAATGCTGTGTGACATTGAGACAGTGTTTTGCATTTGTAAATAAAAAAGCTGGTTCCCAGAAACAAAAAGGTTGGTTATACTTCCCTTATCAGACTTTACTCAGCTTCTACAGGCTAGTTATCATTTTTTAACTGATCTAAGTATCAATTGTGCACCAGTAATTTTGCCCAATTAAAGTTCTAGCCCTAGGATGACTCACCCTCTTTCCGTACTGTTGGTAGAACTCCTGTGCAATTTCTTCTAAGTAGCTGAATGCTAGTCTCTTGCTATAGTTTCGTTCGCAGAGTACCAAGTAGCAAATTTCATTCTCTATCAAGTAACTGGAACAAACATTGCGGACAATTAACATTGCATCATACATGCATATCTTTAATGAGCGGTATGTTGCCCAAAGACAATTCCACTGTTGTAACACTTTCAGTTAAGCAACATCATTAACTACTTGTAGATACGTGTCATCTTCTCCACCAAAAGGTTTAATGGGGCACATTTTGTTTATGGTATAAGTTGTACCCTTGTACACCCTTATATGATACTATTCTTCTAAAATGTTGTTTATACAAAAATAAAGTAATAATTTAACACTAAATAAGAGTAGAACATCAGCCATTAATCAAAAAGTTTTAGAAGTACTTTTGAAAAACCTTTAGCTTCACAAATTAAATATCTATTGAAAATTGTGCCATTCATTAGTCATATTGTAGATTGAAAAACTTATAGTCAAAAGTGGCATTTAATTTGATTACACTTAATAGCCATAACACAAAACTGAGTCATTGCCAGTTGAGGTCCAATTCTTTGTAGTATATTTGTAGTTATGGGATGGTTCCAGCTGTTTAAGTGAATTATTGGTTCTACATACTAGTTTGCTCATTAGTAAGGTTGGAAGTCTACAAGGGCAAGGGTACTACGCTAAGAAATTAAAAGGGAATAAAAAATAAAACAGAACAAGCGACAGGACTCACTGGAAGAGATAGGGCGGAGTTTCGATGGAGCAGCGGCTCGGCGCCTGCGGCCCTAGCTTCCTAAACAGCATTTTTGCCTGGTTTTGGTACTCCAAAATATTGCAGCCGCTCTGCGAACCACCAGCAAATCAAAATTACAAAATACAAATACAAAATAATAAAGAAATAAGGATTCAAAAGTGACAAATTGATCTACATGTTTATTGAACGCAAAAAAGGCAAGTAGCTAGAATGTATCCGTAGAAAGAACAACATATGTTACTGAAATTTGAATTTGTTTTGGAAATTACTTTACCTGCTCGTCTTCCTGCATAGTTGCAGCTAACGGTAGGCCGTCGACCACCCGTGCAATCATTGTCATTAAAACCATTTTTTTATTTAAAATGTTCTCTAAATTTTAATAAAAAATATGTACTCAGTTTATATCGTCACGGGTCACTTATTTTTCTTCTTCTCATCATTTTATATGCATTAAAAACAATTCTCAAATATCAATCTGCGATTGCTTACACGTCAAGACAGAACTAAATGACAGATTGACAGTGTCAACATGACAAAACGACACGTCAGCCTGTCTATTGCAATAAATCCATGCATTCATTTTAAAAGTGAGCGTTCAATTCTATCATTTCTAGACTACTAAGTATTATTATCTATATCTTAATCCAAGTGGAGGACAATGGCACAGAGTAAATACCTACTATATTTTAAAATGTATTTTAATAATAATGATTTCATCATCCTTTTTAAATGTCTTTTACTCTTGGAGATTCATTAAATTATTATATACCTACAATTTCTTGCATTTTAAATTTATAAAATATCGGCCCGTTGATCTCGTCGAAACACAGCTTATGTGATCGCAAATAATCGCAATGCGAGGCCGAGTTACCGCCTCGCACGCACACTGTGTTTGAAATAATTCTATACACACGGTGTGATGTCAAGTACGAGTCGCACCACAATTATTTTGTTGCCTTCTTTTAATTAAAAAGTATTTCTAAATGTTATGCATATGTATCAAGTTGACAATAAACACAAAATCTTGTCGCAAAAGTTAAGTTGAGTGACAAAATAATGTACTCCCTATATAAATCTGCATAAAATGCATGAAGTATACTCATTTTGCAATGTGGCGATATTCTCAGTATTTGTCTTTCTAATATTTTAAATTCGAGTAGGTAGTAGGTACAATAAACAATGAAAACTGTTATTTAGCTTTTTAGTTATAACAATTATCTGTATGGCTATGAGGAGTTTCCCAAATAAGCACATTCGTAGTATCATAAAGAACAAAAACTTCTTTCTCCCTCTTTTCCGGGCTAACACGCCCTACGTGTCTCGCTGTCGATTCGAGTTCGTGCGGCGCCGATTTCGAAAAAACAAACCTTGTATGTTTTAAATGTATGTGTCAACGCATCATGCATTTATTTTGGCAGGGAAGAATGTGTTAACGTTCCGTCCGAAGCACGGAAGTGCTCAGATATTTTGCCACTAGCGGTCACCGTTCCAACTCAACTCTTAACAAGTCAAGCAGTCAGGATTGACACTCGCCGCGCGATCAAGAAGTTTTACATCAGAAATCAGAAACTTACCAAGTATTATATTAATCAGAGCCTTTATTGTAGTATGGATTACTTACTGATTAATAACAAGGTGTTTCCCGCCATTTAGTCGGCGCTAAATGTGGGTATGATTTATTTATTTTCATTTTATTTATTCAAACTAATATTAATAGCATTATACATTTAAATCTTTTATCTTATGCTACTTATCCTTAAGCCAAATTGAATATGCTCATTGAACTCTGTAAAGATCAGTAGTAGGTAGTACGGTGTAGCCTTGAAGGGATGTATCAAACCAACTAATTTTCGCATTTATAATATAAGTAAAACTGTACAAGCACTAGTATGCCTGCCTCTGGCCAGTTTGATTTTGCGTGTGTAGTTAGACCTGTCCAGGTATTTAGGGAATGAAGAATAAACAAGACATTTGTATTTTATTGTGGATATTTTATTAACATTATCATCATGCATCAAATTTATGTGCTAAATCATTTACACTTATAACTAACTATACATAGAAAAATAACTTAACTAGGGGGCAGAAAATACAGTATTTGTTAAATTAAAAACTAAAATTACAAGTAACATATCGGACTTTAATTGCGTAAACCTAAAAGCAAGTGTAACGCAAAATCACTGTACCGTAACGCACAAAACTCTCAGAACCTAAACATACAATAATTTTGCAATGAAAACAAGACGCCATCTGGCGCCGAGGAGCTTATAATAACTAAACCAATAATGCAAAAGATGTTGCCACAAACACTTACCAAACCAAAATTATGCATACCACTTTAATCAATTACGTATTCAATTATTATCGGATATTAATAACGAACAAGAATACATTGAAATAGTAGACAAAACGAGTATCGACTTCTGTCTCCCACCCTCCCCCTTTATTCCAAATTCACTAACCTTCTCATTGCTTCATTGCATTACTTCGATACCTCTACGGGCCGTGGGTGTGCGTTCGGAAGTCCCGCCATCCGGCCATTCGTGCAAACGCCTACAGGCGGCTTGTGCCAATACGACGCTCCAATAATTTAAAATGAAATTTTATGATACTAAGACTAGGCTCAATTATAATAATTTTTAACAATAATTTTCTCGAGGTGCTGTTAAAATTTACATTGAAAATTTAAGTACATTATTAATTAGAAACTTTGATTTTTCAACAACATCAATTCGACTAAAATTATTTTAATTTTCCGAGCATCTTTTTAAATGTTCGCTCAAACATTTTGCCTACTAACCGGTAACTCACTCGCAGTGCTCACCCGAGCATCACACACTAGCCCAATTATAAATTCTGAGAGCACTCCTCTTCCATCGCGTGGTCCATTCATTACGACTATTAAATTACTTTATATTATATATGTATATTACAATAAAATTTGTAACCTACAGAACGAAATTCCCTAAAAAGGAAAAAAGTATGCGGTCACGAGATCTGCGCAGGAGCGCCCGTCCGCGCCGCGGTCCGCCCGGCCCCGCCCGGCCCCGGCCGGCGGAGGCCGATAGCGATCCAACAATAAAATTCAATATAAACTAACGTAGACCAAAACAATTTCATTCAATTTTGAATTAGATAAAATTTTGATGTATTCAACTACAAATTATTTCCTACGTTTTGCGCAAACCAAGCGAACGCCATACTTCAACAAGAGACAAAATAAATAAGTTAAAACCTATATTTATATTTACAAAAGCAAGAAAGTGTCGAAAGAAAGAATTAACATCAATTGAGAATTCCGCCTACCTATAAAAATATGATTAAAATCCACATTTTAATAATATTATAATGTTAAACAACAGGACACGGGCACTGGTTTGTTCGAAGTTTGGACACTGAGATCGTTAACTATACATGTATAAAGTCCGTACTACTAAACGCACTGGGTGTATAATTTTATTTTAAACCTGTATCTCGGTCGGATCGGAGGCACGATCCCGGCGCCCTGCGGGGCCGGCGCCCCGCGCCCCCCGCTCCCGCCGCTTAGCACCCATTTACTTGACATTCGATTCCCTTAAGGCGTACTAACCCTTTTCAGTTTCAGTGCCGGGCTGGGCGCGCGTTCGGCGGTATAGTAACATTATACTATGTAGAGACTTACTCACTAATAAATCGATATATTTTACTTTTTATTATAAAAATATTGCATAATATAACAGGAAATAATGGTTCGCACGCGCGCCCCCCCCGGCGGACGCCCGCCCTACAATTCCACTTGCTACAAACTTGTAAACGAGTTAGGTATATTTAAATAAGATACATCAATTTCAGTTACTGTATACATATATAGATCATGCTCTGTTTCGGCATTGAAATATCGATTTAAACTCAACGTGAACTAGGCTACAGCTTAACCGATCTTTTTATCAACTATCTAGATAAAGTATTATGATTCATTAACATTGGACCACAAATCGTAATTAATTATTAATAATATTTATTCAGGTAACAAAAAATAAGGGCCCCGCGCTTCGTTTCAGAATGTATCGCACAGCATGCGTCGCGGAACGTCTGATATGCGTCGGATATCGCACGGAGCCGCACGGAGCCGCACGGAGCCGCACGGAGCCGCACGGAGCCGCACGGAGCCGCACGGAGCCGCACGGCGTCGCGCGGTGTAGGCCACCGGCGTGTATATGAAAACTCTACAGATTTGTCTTTTTGATATGTCAACAAAGGATCACGCGAGGCCCCTCCCAACAGGTTCACTATCGTTAATTTAAATAAACGAAATAAACTAGAACATGTTCACTTAATCAGCTCACTTACAGTAAACATCTATTTATAATAATAATTAACACAATTAACGCACAAAAATTCATCCCTTAACTATTAATTTATCAGTTTTCTAACAGAAAGTTGGCAGTAGGTTCAGTACTCGTGTAGAATTTAGATGCATTCCACAAATATAAAAACCTAAATAATATCATTTCAAAATTCGGTTTCAACAAAACATGGAGACACCGAAAAAAACGACTAGGTGTCAGACACCGGGACACCTGGCGGCGCCGGAGGCCCCTACGGTTTGCGCTGACAATCTGACGTAGGGCCTAAAGGGCCCAGAGGGGGCCCGCAGAGCGCGTCGCCTCGCGGGGCCTCCGGGCGCGCACCGGATCGTAATAAGGAACAAAACAGCTAGATTCGAATGATTTCCAATAAAGGGTTGAAGTGTATAGAATATAATATAATATAGACTTCCATGAGATTGTAACAAGATGTAAACACATGCGAACGGCCATAAAAAGCACCAAAGAATTAATATATTTCATCTGAGGGTAGATACTATTATACGATATTTTTGTTATTATATAGGTAATAAACATTTTTTACGTAAATATTTCTTTAATATAAACTCTTATTTAGACTATAATATTATACTTATTGCATATTGTAAAAACTGTTTTCGAATAAATTGTATATTCATATAATGTATTTTTGCGTAGTTTTGAGGTAGGAAGTTTGAAGTCGCGGCCGGCGGGCGCGGGCCCGGCGGACGTGCAATATATGCCTATAGAAATTTCATTACAAACGTTAAAAATTCGTTTTAACATTATACAAAAACCACTCTCCATCCCCATATAACATCTAGCAAATTTAGTGTTCCTTTCTGAAATTCCCCTAAAAATAGGGATATATATAAACATTTGAGCAATCAATTTCGTCTCTCCTATTTTTGTATAAATATTAAATTCAATAATAAAGTTTACATTAGTTCGATTTGAGAATAATATTATTTATCTTAAGAACGTTATTAGAAGCGATCGGAAAACGTAATGCATGATGACTTGAAAAATAGACGAATTTCCTATTTAAAGTAGTGAAAAATGTACGTAAGAGCGAAACGAATAACGAGTCTACCTAAGTAGTTACGTATGACATAGTCCCGTCGACCGGCCGGTCCCGGCACTCACTGCACGGCGCGCGTCTACGCGAGCGAGCAGTCGATCTCCACGATGTCCTTGGGCACGTCCACGAACTGGTAGACGAGGCGCTGGCCGTCCACCTTGGCGAGGATGCCGCGCTGGTAGTAGTAGCGCAGCGCGCGGCCCATCGTCTCGTAGTTCATGTCCGGCTTGTTCTTGTGCAGCCCCCACAGCCGCGACACCGCCTTGGAGTCCACCAGCTTGAACACGCCCTTCTCGCGGTTCGTCCACTTGATGTAGCGCGGGCAGTACTCGCGGTCCTGCAGGAGCTTGAGGAGAAACTCCCAGAGGTAGGTGGTGGAACCCTCGCGCGACTTGCGCTTGACGCCGGGCGCGGGCGGCGCGTCCGTGCGGGGCCTCTTCTTGGGCTTGAGCTTGTTGTGGTGGTGGTGCCGCTGGTAGTCGCCGAAGTCGAACACGGAGTAGGGCAGGTCGTCGTGCGGCAGCGGCGGCGGCGCGGGCGCGGCGAAGTGGTGCGCGCCGCCGCCCCCGCCGTACCCGTAGCCGTACGCCTCGCGCTCGCCCACCGACCCCACTGGAAATTAACAAAAACAATACGTCACATTTTGCACACTACAAAACTATCTATTAACCTATTGTCTATTGTTAATCTATGCCTATTGGCAGGGGCGGCTTAACCTATAGTGCAGGGTGTGCAATGCACACGGGCGCGGCGCTCCCTGAGACAGCTAAGAGCATAGTCTTGGACCATCATGGTACAACAAAATATGACAGAAGCGGCCAGGGTTTCATTGCACACGGGCGCTACACGAGCTAGAGCCGCCCCTGCCTATTGCTATGTGAAATGACATCTACATCAGCTGGATTCGAGGAGATCTCCCACGCTCCAGTTCTAGCATTCAATTTGGCTTTGCCGCGTACACATACATTGTGGAATAAACTTTCTTCTAAGCTTTCCACGTGGATTTCCTATTACACTGGGTCCTTCATAAGAGGTGCAATAAGACCTCTCTTTCATGGACATTACCCACTCCCTGGTGTTGCTAGTGTCCAAGGCGGGGATGACCACTCACGATCAGGTAGACAGCCTGATTTCCAATAGGCTATCAGAATTATAAAAAAATACAATAGCTTCTGAAGTCCAACTAGACCTGACGGCAGAAATCTTGAAAGCAATTGTTATGTCCTGTCTCACGTGACTTCATGTCTGGCCAAATCTAAACACGAAAACCAATTGTCCGATTAGGCGCTCCCACGGCGGCTCTGGGAGCCAGCCTCTATTTCAAAACTAACATAGAACATATTTTGGCAACACGTTTGGACAATAGTTTACAGAGGCTCATAATAACCAGCCTAATTGATAATAATCATAACTTTTGTATTTTCAATGTTCATAACGAATTTCAGTAGACTCTGTATAGTGATATAATTCTAGGAAGGAATACATAACAGTGATAAGTAAAACAGTGGTTTTATTACTTTATTGTTTATCGAAATTCAATTACTGCACTGAACATTGATGTATGACGCTGTTATTGTGTTCTTATCGTGGAACAATGTCATGTTCTTTTTTTATATTACATTCATGTGGCTTTTACCAGAACGAGGGCAGATATACTGACACAATTTTGGATTTTACGTATAAACTATTTATTGGCATAAGTTTTTATTCAGTTCCATGAAATCTAAAACACGGTGGCTCGGATAGCTATTGATTACTAATTCAAAATAGATTTACGATCAAATATTTAAAACTGAAATTTTTTTTTTTTAAGGATTTATCGGTAACTGTATTAAATGAGGTATTGAGCATAGCCTAGACGTTTTTGCCGGTCCTAAGTAGAAAAAGTAGAGGTCGTTATATATATAAACTCTATCTAAATCTGTATCGGAAAAGGGAAATGGCAACTAAAACCCTGTTTATTTAATATCTTGTATCGTTGTACTAAAGGGATATTGCCCTCTCGAGAACACCGTAAACCGTTCCGTGATTATATCCACGATCAGCAGTAATACGCCGCGATTGATATTCATAACGTGGTGCTCGAATAAAAACAATATTTATGGGGAATCGTGTCGAAGATACGGACAAACATTTAGCGCAGGTTGGCGCAAAACTAAGTTTTCAAAAGTGGAAGCGAGCGAACTCTCAAGATCGAACGAACAGGAATTCGTATTACATTTGAATATAAGACAGTGACAGCAGAGAGTGTTGCCAGCGTGTGAATCAGAGAATTACCTATTATTTAATTGAAACAGTAGGTATTTCACTAACAACTATTTTACGACGAGTCACTTTCCCGTGCGCCTGTCCGCGCTGGGGCTCGGTTACTTGATAATAGTTAAAAATACTGTTTTTGATAAGAACGTTGAAATAGATAAAGGCGCGCTAGATTGCGTCAACGCCGCGAGTCCTCGCCTTGACCCCGATCCGGCGGCCAGTCTCCGCCGACCGGCGATTTTCATCCGCCAGTCGGCCACATGTCACGACGTTTCTCTTTAAAATCCAATTATGCGACATGTTGCACTACTGCTTAAGAATTATCTTTATTTTTAACCGGGGTGACCGTAGTAAACGGCTCTTACTGGAATGCGAGTGTATGGGTACGGTATAACCACAGCCCATATCCTTTTTACACTGGCATAACGATAGTTATCATTTCAGTTTCCTTGAATAAATTGAAATAAGCACGCAGTGCAGTGTCGATAATACTTGAATTAAAATTCTTTCGTATTAGTATTATTCGTTATTATATTATAGTAGGGTATGTCGTCGTTTCGATTGAGTCATTAAACGTGATGTTTGGAAATGCAACATGAACGCGGGGCTTTTACGACGAAACTATTGCGATGATCTCACGCGACCGCGGCCACGGCGAGTTGCGGTCTAAATTGATTTCGTATCGAACTTACTGCGCCCATTCGAAAAGATCTAAGTGTATTTGTTTAGTGTTAGGTTGCCTCGACTGCTTCGTGCGGTGCCAGCTGCGACTCCAGGCCAGATTTATATTTCGTGGAAATATCATTGAACCGAATCGCGTCCGCATAGCTTGACCCATAAACAAATGAGAAAATAAGAGGAGACGAGGCGCGGAAAGTCGTTAAATCCAGCTAGGTCAATACCGTGGTTGTATTTACTGGTAATTCAGAGTTTACCCCGAAATAGATGAACGTTCAGCAACTGGTAACACTTTCGACGAGGAAGTGGGACAGGTACATGGCATTTTATTTTTAGTTCTACCTTTCGTTTGCGCGATAACATATCAGTAGTGCGACTTACAAATCACTGAATTATGCTGCCGTATAAGTAATGAGGCCACTTAAGGTACGATTAGGATGTTCGTGGGCATTTACGATATTGTAAATTGTTAAATAGGCGTTATTCTTAATGTAGGGACGCGCAACTTTTATGCAAAAGGAGATTAAACATTGTCATCGAACTGCAAATGTCTCGAGTACATTATTCAACATAATCTCAGCGTTTTCGGACCTCCAGTCTTGACTAGGTTGTAGGACTAGGCTGTCTGTCTAAAGTACGTGGGAAGGTGCGATCCTGATCACTGACCGCCGAGTGCCGACTGAGTGCCGAGAGTTAGTTTCCTCAGGATTTTTCTCCCGGCCTAACCAAGATCATAAGAATGTATTATTTTATAAAGCCGATGACTACGATGGGTTTTGTCTATCGTGACTTAATTAGGTGTAAACAGGGATTTTTAGATCAGTGGCGAATTGCATGTTATCTATCAATGTATTCTGTTTCTCTTTCTTGTGTCGTTTCTAAAATGTAACCTCATGATGAAATAATTTTGTTAAGTTTAGATTTGATTTGATTTGATTTAACCAAGTGTCATGTATGACGTGAGCATATTGTATAACGCATGGCGGATATGATTTACCATTATTTTTAGTCTGTGCGCGGTGAACGCGGGCGCCATGGTCCGCGCGGCCCGCCATGCGCCATTTTCTTTCTAATATTATCTAACTGGCGTATTTTCGCGCGGCTTATCGGCAGGTCATTCACCGCCGACACGTGTGCGCGTTCGTCATGTTCGCCTGTCTTCGGGTGCTCGAGGAAAATATAACAATAACAAAACCTCACCATTTAAGGTCCGCGCGGAGGCGAACAATGACATTTCAAACGATCGATTTCGCGCCATTTGGAAATGTCACATTCAAAGAATGGAAAAAGTAACGGTGCTGGCTTTTATGGTGGTTTTATTATTCATTTCCTGGTGTACACACTACACAGTCATCCACCAAGCCGTAGTGGAGTAAGTTCTAGGCCTCCTCAGATGTTAGGAGACATCCGTACTCTGCAGTGGGTCCCTATTGGATCTACACAGTTAAGAAAATACTTGTATAGACTACTAGCTGTGGACCGCGAATTCGTCCGCGATAAATTTATGATCAATATTCGGGTTTAAAAGTATCCTACGACCTTCTCCGTGACTCAAACTATCACTCTATCAAATTCTGTTATCGGCTTAGCCGTGAATTCGTATCAACCAAACAAACAAACAATTTTTCACATTTACATAATAAAGTATCATAATCTTACTAGTAGGTAGGGCTCTGCGTTTTTTACCCGGAATGTATGATAAATACTCCCGCTGACTCAATTCACTACTCATTCAGGATGTCTCATGAACTTTCTTTTTACAACCAGTTTCATCTATAAACCTACGTAACTTAAAAATTATGTAAGCACGTAAAGTAATTTATTGCAGTTAATAAAGGAAGACGTGGATCAAGCGAGTGTGAACAGACATTAGGAAACTTATTTATGTAGCCATTCCACACACCTAGTCTTACGAAAAGATAAGAAGTCTTTTCAGTCTGATTCATTGTGCTGCTTTAGAACATTTGAACTGCGCTGTTCCTACGGAACACTACGGAACAATCAGAATCCATGACTTAAATCACATATAAATTGTAATTTACAATTTTATTTCATTTACACTTTTCTACCTCGTACAAGTACTTGAATATGTGGCATTGAAGTATATTAGCGTGTAATATAATATCAACGCTATCTCACACACGGCAGCTGGTACAACGGCTTACAACACAAAATCGCCCGATTCTATTTCTGTAAGTACCGGACATTTGGCGTCCGTTTGCGGACTGGATCCGGTCTCCGCGTATAAACCGGACGGATCCGAACCTAGGTTTGGAGATATCTTTGCTTATAATGTGCCTATTTCGGCGGGCACTGCTTTCGACCGAAATTGTCTTTTTGTCTCACAAAGGCTAATTACGCATTAAGCGCTCAGGGCTAGTCGTTTTATTACGAGCGAAATTATTATCAGGCTTTTAGAGCCCACGAGAGAGATAGAAGGAATCTTGCAGTAATGTCGAGTTAATTACAAAGTGTTACGTAATCCGTGGCTTTATAATATTATGTCGCGATAAATCGTCATGTTTTTCAGCTACTTCACAATAAAAAGCAGAAACACAGAGCAACAAATGTGGCTGTAAAATGATTTCTGCGACACAAAACCTTTGTTAGCGTGCCACTGCCCCAGAGACGCCCATGAAAAACCCGTACAAAGATATTTATGGAAAAACTTGGACGCCATCGACTAGATAAACGCAGACGATAACGGTCGCGAAAGCGGTGGATTGGCTCCCGATATTTACAATTTAATGAGCGCGCGGAGGGCCCGCGTCCCTCCGAGCCTGGGAACGCTGCAGAACGTAACAAAAAGAGTACATTTTATGCCCTGGCGGTTCTATTATTAGCTGCGCTGGACGCACCCTACTGGTTTTACTGCTGCAGTACCAAGGTTACTGCGCGCCGTCGCCGCGTCCGATCCTCTAGAATGTCATCTTCGCTCGCCCGCTGAGCGTTTGACGCGAAATGAAAATTACTCGCTTCGACGCCGAAGCAAGATCGTCCTTACTGAGGGCTAGCAGCGGTCAAATTGGAGTGTGGCGAGGCGGGGCGGATTCTTTTATTCCCGGATGCGAGTGTGCGAAGTGCGTTAGAGCGAACCGGTCGGCGCATCCCGCGATAAATGGGTTACCCCACAAACCTCTTGCGATACAAACGCAGTCCGCGCGCCGACGTCGAGACAAAAGCTGTTACTTGATGCGTGCCAGCGGCGATAGAACGGGTATTATGTTGTTTATTGCCCCATTTTGTGCGGCGTTGTCATGCCGATGCGTTTTGTAATTAATGTTTTTAAACTTTCAGATAGCTCGGAGCTGTCGAGGCGGTGCTTTGACGATGTTTATGTTTTGTCTAAATACGAATCCAATGTCCTTAGAAATTCCTTAGAGTTAAGCTTTTCGCTGGAGAGTCGTAGAAGTTATTTGGTCTCTCAGGGCTATATACAGTAGGTGAGGTTGGACTGCGTATCGGATAACAGTTTCCATACGAGCTGCAGTCTTACAGATTCAATACACAAAAGCGTTTATTCACAACAACAATAACGATAATTATGTATTGGTGTCCGTGCATCGCCTGTTATCTCTTCCGCTGGCGAGATAGCTGTCGCCGGCAGCCTGGCGTTGCCTGGAGGAAATGCGAGCCAATCTTATCTGCCCAATTCTGTTTATCGCGATAATTTTTGCAAACTATCGCGTCACCCCCGGCTTGCGCTAAATGACGTACGTGAACGTAGGCCGATTGGGAAAATTTCGTAATATGTACATTACTCTTGTATATTGTCCTATATTTAGTTCGCACGTAACTTAATATTCTATTGTCTCATTGGTAATTTAATTTAATGTTAGTTAGATATTACTCATTTTACTACTGTTTTATGACATTCGTCGAGTGTACCGCTTGTATATGACGAAATAAACAATTTCAGTTCATTAAGTATTGTACTCGTATG
>DWLO01001557.1:0-14591 GCA_018245335.1 Dalla quadristriga | reverse complement strand
CCTATCCGCGGCAAAAAAAGTGCCGACAGACCGACATAAAAATAATCTTAAAACCGTAGATTATGTTAGGTGTCATTATAAATAGCATATTAGTTTAATTATTGACCTTAATTTTAATATGACAGACAGTCACTTCAATTTTATTTATTGGTAAGATACGATGTCCGACTCCCTGTTAAGTGCTTACTGTAATTCACGTACAACTATTACATAAATCTACAGTCAGATCTTGATGTATCTGAACAAAGTTTAGAGGATGGATGGATGGATGTAAATATGTATGTATGTTTGTTACTCAATCGTGCAAAAAGTTACGAATGTCTTCTAATGATTCTTATGAAATTTGGTGTGGATAGGTTCGACCCATGGAACAGAACATAGGCTAACTTTTTTATAGAAACATAAGGTAAAATAAGGTATTAAAGTTTGTAAGAAAAAACTAACTTGTAAGTGTGACAGGCAAAAATGGGTGTTGCCCCGGTCGAACAGTGTACAGGTTCTACCAACTGCTATTTCCATACCAAGTGGAAGATCTATCTGGGTATAAATAAACGCATACCTTCGAATCCCCCGCTCTAGAATCCTTTGTATCGGGAGTAGACACACACATAAAACATCGAAATTTAACGCCCAAGACCCCAGTACAAATAATTATCGGACAAATAAATGTCTGCCCCAGCCGGGGATCGAACCCGGGACCCACAGCTCGTCAGTCAGGGTCACTGACCAATGCGCCATGGAGTCGTTGAATTAATATTTTTGACAGACTTTAAAAAAGGAAGTTCTTTGTTCGACCTGTACGTGTATATGTATGTATACTTGTAGATATGTATGTATGAATGAATATCTCGAGAAAAACTGGTCATATTTCAATGCGGTTTTCACTAGTGGATGGAGCTAGCCGGGAAGGTGATCCAAGACATAGTATTTATTGCGAGTGTGGTAACTAAATATTGATCGGATCACGTTTATGAATTCCATTGCAAAATATCCATACGTAAAAAGTTGTTACAAACAGGGTTGATCTATGATAAGACGAAGAAGAAACAACGCCGATGAGTGAAGGTCTTCCACATTGTAACGAGTCGACACCAACTCGACACCAATCCGACCTTGATTGAACAGTTGTAATGTGAACTTTAGCGTGTCACGCAAGGTTGATTTCCCGACAACAAAAGTGGCCTACCTGCTCGGACCCTAGCAAAGCCGACCTTCTGGCTAACAGCTATTGTAATAGTATGGTGATGTATAGTTGGCCTTTAATTTGTTACTTACACAGTTATTTCTATAAATTGCCAGTTTCTTATTGTTTCAGAAATCATTTGGCGTATCGACACCAACATTGAGGAAGAAGCGGCCAGCACCAACCCCGCCTCCAGACAGCCTGTCAACGTTGTCCGGTTGCGGTGGTTCTCTAGAGAAAGGCGTTGATGGCTCGGAAGTTCGGAGTAATATTTCTGACGGTAGGATATCTCCATGGCAATTTCACACTTTTCTTATATTCATTATATTTTATTTTATTTTCCAATTTATGTTAAACTTACCGCTAAATGTAGATAACATATACTTTAGAAATAAGTACGTGCATAATAATTAAAAACTTCCACGGATAATTTTGAATCTGAAAGGTATATAAAACAGACATGCACCGAACAATACAATATCTGATTTTGACTTTATGAACTAATTAGTACCCGAAGAACTGAGCGGTCATAAACTACTTTAGTTGACCATTTCTAGTATTAAATAGGTCGGACATTAAACTTTTTCGTAATCTCGTTAAAAAATCGGCTTAGGTACTCACGACAAATAACATTAGCGTCTGTAGTTGTTCTGGCTCTAGTCTAGGCCGTGTTAACTTCTAGCTTCAGGGGTTGCAATACTGATCGAAAATCGGTTTTATGGACTGTCCAACTCAATTAAAATGACATTTTCGATGACACACATCGTGTCTGCTATCTTAAATTGAAATTATGTTCCGTAAGTTTATCCGACGGATCGCAAAACCGTTCGATCCGAGTAAACCCCGACCGACGGGATTTGGTGTCAAATATTTTTAAGTCATGAATGCCCTACTAACGTTAATAATCAATCGGATTTCAAATGCATAAGGTAAGCGGATACCGCAACTCCATACCACAATAGACAAACCCTACAGGTGTTTTTCCTGAGGCGTATAACTTCAAAACTACCCAAGCCTTTTTTACCCTTATGAAATGAAGCTCTGCTTCGTTTTCCGTACGATAAAGTTGTATTTCCGTAGTAGAATGCTGCATAGCTGCGTTTGTATTTCTCAGCATTTGAAAAGACCGCTTTGTACTCTTAATATTATTACGATACTAACAGGATATGATATGCGCTTGCTTTCTGACACTTGCGTCGATAAAATCTCATGTAAAGTACTAATTAAGACAGATACACTCGTATTATTAATGATAACATTTTCCTTATTGCCTTGCTTTGTGTTACCAACCTGTTTACATGTTTACTCAAGCTTATTGATTTCTTACAAACACTCAATGCAAGGTTTTACTTCACACGCGTTTGAGAATATTATGGAGAACGTTTTCTCGTGATTTTTTTCTCCAATGTTAAAGCAAGATTATATTGAATTGCTTAAAACGCATAGAACTCCAAAAAGTCAGAGGTATATCAGGAATTTGAACACCGGAATTCGTGAATAGAGAACCGAAATCTGAACAACTCTGCTTTCAACCCTTAAGGGATGGATTGTAGTATTCTCTTGTAATCCAGTGACAGCTTAAAACACCTAAGGTTAAGGTTAATTTCCAATTGATACCAACGATGAGAACAATCATAACTCAGTTTGGTTACAAGCTATATGTGAAGAAGTAATTAGGTTGCTTTTAGCAAAAAGCGGTTATACCGTAAGTAAAAAATACGGTATACTCGTCAGGTTTGGGGAGGCGGGCGAAGGGTCCGGCGCCAGGACTGCCACTGCCAGCGCGGAGGGAAGTCCGCCTGCAGCTGTCTGCAGAGGAGCTGCAAGTGCAGCTCGACCTATTGGAAACGCAGCAGCTCGGCCTCGAGCGGCAGGGCGTGCTCATCGAGCAGATGATCCGCGACAAGTGTGAGGGTAAATCTGTTCCACGCACCACTTCACTATGCACAGTCCTGTTAATTTTTTTCACAGCAATTAGTACGACTTAGCTCGGTGGGCAAAGGTATTTTAACTCTCACCTCACATGCACTTTATTTTTGTAGTTGTAGATACTGGCGTAAAGTATCTGTTATGTACTAACTATAATCTAATCTGTTGTATTAGTGGTATTAGAAGTTGGCCACTGCGGACAAGTATCTTGTATAAGTGTATCCGGCAACCGAACTTTAATTGAACTTTTTTGAACATTCATATACTAATGTCGGATGAAGGTTGGCAGTCTGAAAACGTGGGACCCTTGGGGCACAGATGTTAAGAGCTACAACTAAAACAGTTTCGAGATATTGAGATAAAATTAAAAATATACGGTAATTTAGTGTACCCTCTACAATCCCTCAAAAGCTTCATAAAAATCCGTTCAGCGCTTTCGGAGCCTATATGCGACAAACAAAAAGCGGACAGGCAGACAAAAATTCTCAAAACTTACTAGATTATATTTATAATCAACCGATTACATAACTTAAACTAAAATAACGTTAACACTTAAATAAGTTCATATAAATAGCACCATCGCATGGTGTACAAATTAAACATAACTTACATGCACATTATTATTAAAAGTCGTGTACTCGCAATTACGGGTGGGCAAGACATTCAAAATATCTGCCATTGGAGAGAATAAATACCCTTTTAAAATCATATAAGTGAATTTGCAAAACATATAAGTTACAGTAACATTTTGATTGAAAACCACAATTAATAAATTAGTACCTGATAATATGGCACAGAATCGAATCCTCAGTAGATAACTGGAAATATTGTCTTCTGTGTGTTTCTGAAAATTGTAATAGGTATTGACGATGGAAGAGGATTAAGACTGTTTATGGATTAACACTAATAATCTTACTTATTAATATTTTTTTTACAGAAAAACTTAATTAATCATGGCTTACTCACGCGACTCACTGCAAATGACTTTCCAGATATTATATAGATTTAAAATGTAGAACATAACATTGATCTATAACCTATATCCGTTTTTTTTATCTCGGCAAAGTACGTTTGCTTTCTTAAGTGGCCACTTATGCGTCGAAAGTTGTATGATAATACCATAGACAAATAGTCGTCCTTGATAATACCTAACATTATTATAAGCAGATTGAAAATTCAGCACTGCTAACTTTGACAGGGATCTGGGCTCATTTTACTTGTAAAACCTACTTACATACATATACTTAAAATAATTTACTACCACCATAATTTACGACCATTTACCTATTTTCTCTTCAGAACACTACACTGGCTTTGTACAGAAGCACTCTGTAATAGTTAAATTAATGTGATATTTATCAACTACAGCTAATTTAATCTATAGTTTTGTCTTAGGTGCATCCCTCGTAAAACTGGTGTGGTAATTATCTTTCTTGGGTCAACAAAAATTAAATTATCTGTATGATGATTGAAATTGATGATCCTAAACTAGGTCGGTGCCAACACCTTTGACGTAGATGATAAATTCTCTAAGATCATGACCTATTTATAAGTGTTTATGTCCATCCTTCTGTGATTGAAAAATTGACTCTGGATGTGGTATCGTCAAAGACGTGCCGCGTTTGATTGGGAGCAAACGGGGCGATTATTCAATAACACTCGAAATCTGTTTACTGCAGGCGACGAGGCGTGCTCCGTGCCTCAGGAGGAAGTGGAAGATTTAGTGATCCAACTGTGCGAACTCGTCAACGAGAAGAATGACCTGTTCAGGAAACAGACCGAATTGATGTATATGTAAGTTATAAATTACCTACTTGGGATTGGATTGGAATGGATTGAATTCTTTGAATCGTCTTACTACTCAACAACATATCCAAGTGGGAGTGAAGCTTGGAAATGTATATTGAACACTTGTAGTCATATCGAGTTTTGCCTTGTTCGTTTTGATGAGTTCTCATCATCACGTTACGAGATGTTAATGATACAACTGAAAACTTGTTGATCGGAAATTACCTGTAAAACCCAGAAACCAGAAACCAGATATTAATGCAAAAAATAAAAACCAATGCTCAAATATTTATTAATTAATACTCAAATGGCGAACCTCGCCCCAAATTCGTAGAGGTGATTTAGTTAATCAAAAATGTATGTTTTTATAGAATCTGACAATCCTGTGTTTTTGTGGTACCTTGGATTACCCGTGACAAACTCCGGCACAAGGGTTCAGAAAGAAAAAGAATAATATTCTGTTTATTTTTTTAATGGTTTATGCACAAGTAAAGGAAACAATAATAAGTATCAATAATAAAAAATCAGTTTGTAAAGAGGAACTGCTTATTTCTCTTAGAATCTTATTAGCCTACCAATTTTTTGGTAAACTACCAAATCATATATGTAAAATTGGTGTTTGTTGACGAGCTGTTGAAACAATGACTGGAATTAAGTTATCAATAAGATATTTTGCAACATTTACCTTATCTGCACTGTTTTACGTAACTGATTGTACTATATCCAAATGATAAGCGTTCTAAGTAATATCATTATCCATAATGTACACTTTCGAAGATGTACTTAAATATACATACATATATATACATTAGTCTGTCTAAGCATAAAAATCGGTTTCATTGTACTTGTACTTTATAGTTAAACAAATAGTATACAAGTAGTATTTTTATTTATGTATTTAGTACAAGTACTCGTACACTGAAATGTGTGAATGTTTGTACTTATATACACACAATAAGTATAAAAAAAAATCATTATTAACTAGCTGTATCCTGCGACTTGGTCCACGTAAAATTCTGAATTCCTAGCATTTAGATTTTTATTTTTGAGGCAGTCAGTTTTATTAATCTCTAATAGAAAACAATTGTCATTATATTTTCGGTCAAGCATGAATTTTCTGAACAAATATTAAAACTACCAAAAAATATGTTTCTTTATCCGGCTCAGTTTCATGTATGAACGTTAGAACATTGAAAAAAATTAATTATACAGTATCGGTATTTTTATCATTTTATGTGGAAAACTCACGCCTGACCAAAAATGTAACTGCCAAATTATTTGTTAATATTCGAAGTATTAAAATACCTAAACAAAACCTTTCTCCAGTCTACGCATTTCTTTAATGACGTGTCTAAATTTCAGCCGAAGACAACAAAGACTGGAACAGGAGCAAGCTGATATCGAGCACGAAATCAGGGTCCTACAATCACAACCTGCCGTTAATCGCATAGATGCCGATAAGGTGACTCATATGATGTTATTTGTTTACTTGTAGCCACTTAATTTCTGTCCATAAGTATACAAGAAGCTTAGGCTTAGATATTGATTGTTCATGTATGGACAAATGATTGCATCTTTGGTTGTATAAACGCCCGTTTATCCAACTATAAATAGAACTACCAGTAACTAGTTTCTTTACAATAAATAAACTTCAGTATCTAGTGCGGGTTAATAGAAGACTTCACAGCCTTTGAGAACTTTATGGATACCTCATAGACATGCACGTTTTCTCAACAAATGAGTACCCTGGCCGTAAATCGAACCCGGGACCCTCGACAAGCCGACGAGTCAGTCAGGGTCACTGCGAACGCTTCACGGTGTCGCCTAAACTCGGCGTAGTATTCGGGTGGTCTGTACCCGCATACAACAATGTCTATACACAAAAACTATGTGCTACTTCAGAGGATGCAAGCCAACACGTACGGAGGTCTTCACTTGCTTTTGACTGTGCTTAATGCTGGCGTTCACTACATGTGGAACAGCGTCGAACGAGCGGTATCCGTCGCCGGAACTCACTTTTTTGGACATAAGGCCCTATACGCACCGATCAGTTACCCGCATTTGCGATCAACGCAATGCAATCAAACCGTTGCCGTCGCCCACAGAACTGTGGTACAACTGCGGTTCAGCCGCACGGTTGCTATTGACACCCTAAATCTGGGTAGCTGAAAGTTTAACGGCATCCTATGGGCGACCTCGATTATTGGCCCGCAATGCGGGTGACCGAGCGGTGAACCGAGTAACAGAAGGAAAAATTAAAGAAACCCATGTCAGGGAAATAATGAAATATTGGTTTTTATTTGTATTCAGAATGCAAACATACAAAATAATTATTATTTATAATATTATAATAATTACAAGGTTTATTCGCAATGCGTAACATACAAATTTACAACACACAAGTTAACTACATCAAAAAAAGTTTGCTATTTTTAAGGTATGACGTCACGATACATAATATTGCCGTGTACTCGAAAGTATTTTGAAGTCTGAAACTTTCACTAAAACTTAAACAGTGTACTTATATTAAAGAAATGACATAAGATCATGTAGGGAGTGCATATGAGGTCTAATACGTTGTGCGGTATGCATGGCAGGCTCGCGAAGAGCGGCTGGTGTGCCGGCTGGTGGAGATCGTGCGGCTGCGCGACGAGCTGGTGCAGCAGCTGGACGCAGAACGCCGCCGCGAGCGCCAGGAGGACATCGCCATCGCCACCTCCATCGCCACCAAGAGAGGTATGCGCGTCCGGCATCCGGTCTATTGTAGGAATACTTTAAATGTGATAGTGTGTTTGTAGGTTTCATTTGTCTTCATGAAGCACCGGATCGACGTGAGTCTTTTTCAGAGACAGTTTATTATTGGCCGGAGAGTGACAGGATACTTTTCGTTCTGGAAAAATGCACGGTTCCGGTGGAACACAGATGCTGAAATTTTACGCGGGCAAAACCTAGTGAGAAAATATAGGCCGAAAACAAATACTGTACTGTGATGCCCTTACAAACAGATACACCGATAAATATTCTGAGAATTATTATGGTGTCCGACATTGTTTCCATGTGTTTTTTTGAAAATATCTTCAAAATGTATAGACACGATTTTGTAGTAGTGTAAGTAATTTAAGTGAATATATAAGTACAGGGCAAAGGGATGGCCCGCTCAAAGCTCCAAACCACGGAGAGGAGCTGAAACACATCAAAAATTTCAGATTATCCTTGTATTTTTTATGTCAATAATCACATTCAGATTCCCATAGCGTAACTAGTAGTTTGTTATACATCTTCAACGCCCAGAAGAACGTCAAACGGATGGGAATATTTGTATTTAAATTAAGCTCGCACGGCCGTTTCCACAATAGATTTTTGTCCATACAAGGCGCCTCTTACGGGCGCCGATATGATCAGAAACCCTTTGAATACTTCTGTTGTAACATTTCAGCTCAAAGAAACAGCGATTCAAACAGTTCGTCCATGAAATCCGCGGAAGTGGTTACGCCGAGCAAAAAAAGTAAAGTGAAAGATAAAGTAAAGAAGCAACTGAAAAAAGCCAAACACACATTAATTTCTAAGAAGACAAAAGATGAAGACAAAGAAAAAGAAAAGAAACCCAAGTAATCTGTGAAATAAAGAAATGTTGGCTTTTATTTGTATTGAAAATACAAACTAAAGAATTATTATTTATAATATTGTCGTGTACTCAAAGTACTTAAGAAGACTGAATCATTCCACTAAATAAAATGTAAACAGTGTATAATAAGGAAATGACATGGGGTCTTCGGATCATTTAATTTATGATTGTCAAGACACAATGATGTTCTTAAAATATTTATGTTTAGTAGTTATTGTTTTACATTTAAAGTCCGTTTTCATTGTTTATTTAATTTTAAATTATGTGCCAGAAATAAGGACATAGTACTTAACGAAAAAAGCATTATCTTTAACATTCTAGATTTTACCTTATAACGTATACGTAACAAACGATTACCTCTTAAGGCAAACATTTTAAGAGTTATGTATGCTGCAAAAAAAATTGTTACGAGCAATGTTCGCAAGGTCTGCGGAGTTAGCTCTGCCTGGGAAGTGTGGGCTGTGTGTGACACTTACGCAATCAATTTAGTATATTCATCTCTACGCCAGGATTATCTTAATATTCCAGTAGTGGCAATGCCAATAAGTCTATACTGCTCGGGATATGTAAACTGCGCCCCCCTGCGAACTTCGCCCACAACGTGATATACTTAGACGTTATTTGTATTATCATTTACTTAATTTAACTCAATGAAAATATAAAATGAATAAGTCGGTCCACGTGTGCTTCGTATAATCTTTCCTTATAAATGTCCTAAAAGGTAAACCATATGCTCATGCTTTTTATGCTATTGGTAATTTTAATAATTATAAGTCGTAATGATTTATTGCTACAGACGTGGTTACAATAGATGATGCAAGTAAATTCTTTCAAGTTAATGCAAGTTAATACATATTTGGTTTCTGTCAGCATTCATCAAAAGATAAGATCTGTAAGACATTAGTATTATATGAACTAACATATTTAACCCAGTTTATGTGTGGATAGTTGTAGTAATTATATTTAAATCGGCCGAGCGTGCTTTCGAACAATCTGCAGTTACATTAGGGAATAGCCCGAAAATTCCTAAGTCTAATAAGTGCTCGCACTATGTCGTGCCATTTTTTAATTGTTGGTCGACTGTCATCTATCATCACCACAATCTGTCAGCTCCTAAGTCGCTGACTGCAGTTAATCGTGTCGCGGTAATATTGTGATCAGCTCGCATTTAAATCAACAAACCATGTATCAGAATATGTTATTAATATGACACGTATTAATATTATGCAAAAGACAACGATACGAATAATTTATTGCGTCCATACGAAATTTGTTTTATCATATCAAATCGATTAATTTGTATAACAGGAATCTCATTATTTATTTTAAAACGTCAAAATCGTGTCGAATGGTGAATCAGCTTATGTCGCCTTGACTTAAATTCATAGTCTGTAATTTTCCCATAGTTACATATTTATATTATTATTTATTTACTAGTTATTTAGTTAATATAATTTATTTAGTTAGCCTTCAGGTAAGTAAATCACATCTGAATTAAGAGGCGTACCATACAAATTAATAATTAATTAAAAACATTAAATTAATATTAATAATAATAACATATTAATCTGGGCCCTATATATAATTTTAATTAATTGTTAGAGCGAAATATTTATTTTCGATCATAATAATTGAAGTTAAAACATGCTTTAAGGTAATTGCTCATAACATTTTGTTGAGACACGCGATAGCACATACACATAGGCGATAGCTTACTTTTGGGCATTCTACTTTAACGATAAATTTGTCGAATATTAATAACATATCATAAGAAAGCGTGTTAGAATCGGTGTTCCGCTCGGTCTAGGGAAGCACCTGTCTATGACTATTCGTATCCATCTTTACAGTATTAAGTGTGGATAGCTGCAAGTGGCCACATAACTTCAGCAGGTATTAAACCCGCATTTGTTACTTCGTTATGGATACAGTTCATTTTCCCCTAATTTAAAATTAACAAAACTAACATAAATGTTATAAGAAAATTATGATTAAGTACCTAATTCACAACACAATGCAATTACTAAATGCATAGATATTGTCAATAAAAATATTTATATTTGTTGTTCTTGATTTAAGTTTATTAACATACCTTTATTTACATGTAAATAGATATATTAATGAGTGATTCAAAATATTATAGGTAGGGAGTTGCGATTTTTTTGGTAATATGAATGATATACCTGAGAGATAAAAAAATATGTCTTCTGGATTATGTATATTGAACAATGACAAGTACATCATAATACTTTCCTTTGAATATTTCTGTATTTCTTAGCTAACTGAAATTAGTTGAAAAAATTGATTATAAATTTAATGTAACATTATTTACAGTTTTTAACAGTACACAGTATTTATGGTCTCGTAACTCTTAATGCTAAAAATCCCGTTTTAGGTTAGTCTTATAAAGTTGTCTGAAAATATCCATATACCTTTGTTTTTTTGGAAAATAACCATTGGAGTACAATCAACAAAAAAATAACTTTATTTAAAGTTATCTTACTACGCTTGTGTATGGATCAGCTTTTGAATAGGTTGGTACCTAATCCACGTAAATATTGTAAATAATGAATTAAGTCAATTAATTGCAGGTACTTATTGCCTTTTATCATAATGTTTTCACATAAACATTTTCTGTAAATCGCGCTTTACACAGCACAAAACGAACGCTATAATATAACAATAAAAGAATACATAAACACTATTTTTTATTTCTATAGAACTTTGTTCCCTTGAAGAACTAATGAACAGGCAGATGGGCCACCAGATGGTAGGTAAGTGGGCACAATCGCCTGTGTGGTTCCCCAAAGCACTCACCGTGGTATGATACAGAGAGAAATGCCTTAAGTTAAGATAATAATAATAAGTTTAAGACGCCGACAATGCCGGTATTTCAGTGTCCTGGGGGGTAAGTCAATTTCAATCGTGTATCAATCGCCTGACAATGTCCATCGTATAGCAATTGACTGTCCACGGTATGGCTACGTCTCAAGTACACATTGTCACATACCTTTATCACGGGGAAAACGGCACATGTTCCTTGTTAGTCAGATTCAATGAGGTATCGTTCCGTAGACTTATTGTATGATTTCATACACTGGGATTACATACACTTAGTACCTATTAAAGTTCATACCATGTACACAGATTATACCTACAACCTGGAGCTGGGTATTGAGGAACATTTGAACAATAAACAAAGTCATTACGAATATTATTATATACATATCTATTCAGTACAGTCCATCATACATTATCTATTTCAATACGTAAGTTAGATTTATTTGATTTTCCAAGACGTCCGCGCAAATCGTCAGGCTTATTATGTCGCTTTTTAGATTTTAAAATGTGGCGTAAATCACTTTGATCATTCTTTTCTTCTAACCTCGACCACACACTAGATTTTGGTACATTATTGTCTATTTTTTGTACTCTACTCATAGTATGCTCATTGGTGTCTGAATCTGTATCAGATGACGATTCATCACTCGAAGAATTTTCAGCACGAGGTGGGTTTATTTTTAAGCCCAGGCGAGATCTGACTCCAACATTTTGTGTCGAGCCATGGGGCTTGCCATGACTCCGAAACTTGTCAGACAATTTTGGTGCATCTCGTGGAGTGTATGTGATCTTTGTGTTAACCACTTCAATTGACAGTGGTGCGTAAACATCAGGGTCTGCAACATCCGAGGGTTCCACATTTATATGTTTTTTCTTTTTTGATTCCTCGTCATCAGCATGCATCCTCATGCGTGGGGTTTTTGATTTCTTTTTCCATTCTGAATCGGAGCTACTATCATCGTGATCTTCAGTATTATGATTTCGTTTTCCGAGTCTCATTGCTAATCTTTTATTTTTTATTTGTACTATTTCACTACTTTCTTCAGATTCTTCTTCATAATCATTTTTGGGTAATTTACGTAGAAATACTTCCTGGTGGTCATATACACCCCATGATTTACACAAGTCTCCCCATGGATTCTTAGTTTCAACTTCTTCATTTACCTTTTGCTCCCCAGAGTGCAAGGCTTCCATTTGGGTCCTTTTTTTACCAATTTTTTTGTCACCATTTGTAGCAAAGCGCATTAGTACCACCTCTACTTTGGGATGAGGCATTCCTTCCCTCCAATGATGAGATGACTTACTTATTCCTTTCAGGTCATCATTTTGTATTTCACGGGAATGTACTAAGAGAGCTAGTGCCGCCGATATGTGGTCCTGACAAACAACATTGCCTAAAAATAAATATTGACACATATTGTTAATAAGTCTGTTTCATAGCTAGCCAATGTTTTATACATAGACGTATGGCTACTACTCAGAATAATTATTTATGTATAAGTGTAACCAGCAACTACACTTCCCAAACAAAATTAACTGCATATAAAACAACAACTATTAATTAGATCTGGGTGTGGTGGTACCCCCCAGGTTAACTATATACAGGTTCTACCAGCTGGCCACCTTTTCTGCCACTTAAACAATATTTAATTGTAGCACATCATTGCTTGTACTTCATTTAATTTTAACCACCACCACACCCATTTCTGCCGTGTAATATTTGTTATTCAACAATTGTTTCGGTCGGAACGGTGTGGATGCCGACTACACTCATACAAGAGGCACCACTTTAGTCCTCAAGGTTAGCAATGCATCCGTGACCAGCTTCGAACAGGACTAAAACTAACCACTACTAACCGGACTATCACTCCCACCAACTAACAGGACTTACAGTCACTAACAGTCCTTTTTCCCATAGTCCTTATACTCACTAATGCTGACCAACTAACATTTCTATTAACATATCATACTAACTGGACTAACATTCCCAGTTCTATTTACGGTCCTATTTGAGGTTTGTCACAGATGTCATGGGCAGCAGTAGATGGGTGGTGGAGCTGTAGGGTCGTTAAATTTCTTAGACACAAAAAAAAAACAACAGCAGCAGCTAAATTATAGGGGAGGTTTATTTATCACATTTGGAAACATCCATTAAACCAGTGATTCTTTATAAAAACAAACTCAAATCTATGTAAATCAAGTTATGCATTTACAATTAGTTAGATTGGACATTTCTTGTAAGATAATGAGGTTCCAAACACTCAGTTTGGCTTCCAACCAATATGGTAACTGATTACGTACTGAAATTCACTGAATTAAAATTTTAGAAATAAAAATTTTACAATAGCTACTATGTCTAATGATTGATAATAATGGCTAATGCTTTTCGTTTTCTATTCAGTGCTTGACAGAATGGTTCCTAGCTACCATTTGAGCCCAGCGCCATATTAAGACTTATGTAGTAATTTTGAAAACTATATTAATAGCTGATATCAGCAGAATCTTAAACACTGATTTACGATAACATTGGAAACTCACATGAATTGTCATCAATCCATTCCAAAGACAGTGGTTTGTAATCTTCTAAGTACTCAAATACTTCCTTTGTACTGAGCCCATCAACTCCATTCAAATGCAGCGCATCAAACCGAAAATGTCGTTCATTGCCACTCTTAATTCCACAGTTGGAATAAAGTTCATCTATCTGTTTTTGTGTAACAATTCGGTTACCACATAAATTTAAACCGAACCTTTTGGCTCTTTCTTCCAATTTATAAGCATCTATTTTTTCTAATTTTTTCACCACTACTCCAGTTTTTTCGGCTTTATATAACTGAAAAAAATATAAAACAACTGTGCAGTCAATATGAAAGTAGCATTAATGACAAAGGAGGGATGATGTTAGAATAATATTTACCACTGTGCACTCATTTTTGTATTCCAAAACAGGTTTTTCATCAACGAGCATATCGTTATCATCACTCATTTCTCCTTCTTCCCTCTCTACATCCATCTAAATACTTTCTGCTTCTAAAATGTTTCACTATTGAATCGGTACCAGCAGTCCTACACCTAGTTAAGTAGTAAAATATCTGAATATGTCAACTAAACCTATTTGATGTATTGGAACAGAAATAAAAATTATTTGAAAAGGTAAATGATTGCACCTTTTAGATAAAAATTGTAAAATAAAAGATGATATTTAAGTGTAAAATAAAATATTTATGC
>DWLO01001556.1:0-14591 GCA_018245335.1 Dalla quadristriga | reverse complement strand
ATACCAATTTGAAAAATGAAGCTATGAAACAAAACATTGTTGAATTCGTAAGGAAAGTTAGCAAAAAATAAACAAGCATGTACTATTTCCCATCAAGTAAGTAAGCAAAATACTGGGGCAAGCACGAGCCTGGAAATAGGGCATACAATTGATCATTCTGATACTATTAGTATAATTCTTACAAGATCGTGATTTCTAATTTTAAAAAAACATTAAAAAATTGTAAGATTACAATAGATTTGATACTTAAACGCTATTATATTTATTATGGAGCAAGATTTAAAAGTGAAAGCACACTGAATGAAGTAGTCGAGTAACTTATTTGCCCTAATTGTTTTTCTAAACCGATACTGGTCCCACTGCTTTCAAAACCTCATAAAGCTGCAATACATGAAAATTAAATTTAATATTTTCAAAAGGATAGTGCCAACACCTCCAACGTTGGCGCCAGAACCAAATTACCGGAGCAATGAGAACGCTAACCTGTCTCCTTTCAAATTTGATTGTGGCCAACATAACGCCCATGAACTCTATAATGAAACGTCGGGTATAAAAACAAAACTATGGGCATATATGATTAGGTCGATACACGAGTAAGGTAGAACCACTAAACAAACAACCATTACAATAACGCAAAGTCACCGTGTTCGAAATCACTTATTGTGGGAGTGACTTGCAGTCACAAGTGCCTTATGCTGCGCCTAGGCCGTGTCCGTACGAGACCCCCCGTCTTAGCATTGCGTAATGCACGATTGGATTGTTAAAAGCAGATAAACTTCACGTGGACATTATGGAAATAGCAATACGTTAAATGTTAATGTAAAGAACATCGAACATACTTGTTAACGTGTTCATTTATTTAGAAGTCTTTAAAATAAAGTCGCGTCCGTCTACGGAGAAATTGCAAATAATTGGTAGTTAAATAAAGTTCATTAGCAATATGATATTAATATTGTTCATTAAAATAGTCGAATAGCAACATTATCACTATACTGCCCTTTCAAAACTTCACATACAAAAATATATTTTTTTAATATCATTCAAGAAACACCCATAAAATAAGCACAGTCCGCCGTGTGTTCAACACTTACATGCCACGTCGAGAATCAGATCAATAAGATTCTCAACGACTAATTTTTTACTTGCAATGGTTGAAAGTGTCGTATTATAAAAAATACTTATAATACATCAGTTCTGGTTGAAATGCGTTGTTTCAAGTCAACGTTCTCTTCAATTTTGCAATAATATAATTGAAAATTCACACAATCAAATTCAAATAAACAACATTAACAAGCGAGAAGTAACTGAACAATCACCATGATTACCCGGTTTTTAAATTACATCAAGAGTTTTACGACATTCATAATTGTTAAACCAATCTTTTATTACTTCTAAATACCGAGCAGTAAACAAGGATCTAATTTATAACATAATCCACTCCTCCAAAACAAATATTCACTTCATCAAATTAAAGCTTAACTCAATAGTGAAACTCGTATCGCGTTAACAACAAAACAATAAGTATAACATTCATAAGGCGAGTGTCGCGTTCAAAAGTAAAATAGAAAAAACATTTGCCGGTCGTGTGTTCGACACCCACAAACATCGACGGACGGTTCAAATGAGGCGCGGCGTCATCTCGGGTTGCAGCGCGTTGGCGCCGGCGACACATTCGAGAAGTTAGCACGGGTCCATCCGCACCCATTGAAGGCCGACAAAAAAGCAACAACAACATACCAAAAGCTCCGAGTCGCGCTTCGCTTCGTTGTAACAAGTGAGCGTAACGAACGAGCCGAATCGATTGCTTGAACCAATTTTGACGTTTTACCGTGTCCCGGAAAGAACGACCATATTTTCACCGCAAAACTCCAACATACAATCCGACTCGATTGCAGTATAGGTACCAAAAACAATAGCCGCTGAATCCTTCGGAATTAGGAACACGCAAAGGAGTAGGTACACTAGTTCCCTAATTGGTCAATCAATTGATGTTCAAATTTCGACGTGCAAAAATCATAGACAGAAATCACTGTCTTAATTAGACTACGAGATGTCAACAGAGGCGACGCAGCGCGCCGGAATAAATCACGATTTAAATTGCTTTCCGCAACGACACTCCCACCGTCGACTGGGCGTTAATAGCGCGTGCAACCGAAATCTTAGACGCATGTTTGGGAATGTTTTTTTACTTTGAAATCGTATATCGTCTATACCAGTCCCCATGAGGGAAAAAAGAGCAAGGCGCGTATTCACACTATACGACTCTCAGAATTAGAAAACTAATTGGATTGTAAACATTGATTGATTGTAAAGCGAGCACAGTGTGTGCGTCGAACCCTTTCATTGTGACTAAATACGTGTGACAATAATTTTGTTATCTTGAATCAAATTTATATTGATGTCTGATGTAATGGGTTTATTGGAGATATTTTATTTAGTATTTTTTTTTTTAAACATGTCTTACTCATTTTCTCATACCTTATCAAAAGACATTGTTGTCATAATACATTTACAAAACCAACAATCATAATTAAATTACAATTCTTCTCATGGCCGAGAATATAAAATACAATAAGCCCGTAATCGCCATAATATTCAGGTTAGATTTTATAACCCAAAAACAAGAACACATTCAGCTTTATAACACAACATGAAGCAAACAACGAACGATTCCAATTTCATTATCACAATCACAAGCTCCGCCCATTCGAAATCGAACAATCGTAAATCAACAATAATAACGATGAGCTTTCCTCTTTATTGGGCAAACAAATCTTTATAAACACAATTACATGGTCGTTAAGGAACAATTAAAAGAACCCATTCGGATTCTGAGAGGATGCAGGGTCAAATCGAATGATATAAAATACGAACGTCCGCTTTAGTTCCTTTTATACAATTTGGCAACTATAAAAAACCTGGCAGTTCCATCACTACGGCACGCAGGTAGAGAAATGTTTCAAGGAAATGACAATAATATGCAAATATAAACAGTTCCTTCTCAATCACAAGTGGAAAGTCAATAATAACGCAGTAATCAACCTGTCAATGTGTAAAATACTAAAGGAAGGGCATACATTTATTTAAGACTAGCTGAATAGTACCCCGCCCCGCGACTTCGTCTACATGGATTCTCTTTTTACTGTGTCCCTATTAAATATAGCAGAAAAACGCGGATAATATTTGCGCGTTATATTATGACACTTCATAATGTGAAGTACAATTTTGGAGCAATCGGTTCATCTGTTTAAATGTGACGAAGTAACAAACAGCAAATTTTAAATGTATTATAGTAATATAGATTATCATAATTATTTATTTGTGGATATTTGTGAGTACCAATTCAATATTCTGAATTTGACGAAACTATTTTACCTTTCTACCTGTAAAACATTCGAGTTCCTTTTGTTCATTTCACGAATGACTCACACCAAAAATACTCTTATCAGATATCACGTTATCTCACTTTGTAATACGAGAAAGGCATTTTGTTACAGATCCCGCTGCGATGACCATGAGTGAAAAAAATTGCATACAAATTTTATCTTAAATAGATAAACAGAAGATTGTTTGGCTGGTCTTTTAGAGGTTTTAAATGACATAGCTGTCGAGATAAAACACTCACTTATGCCCGTAATATTAGAAACATAAGAGTCGGGTTTTAACCAAATTTATCAAAACAAATGATTTAATTTTTCTGTAATAAAACAACGGTAATCTTTGCTCATTTCACTGAATTTTTAGATCAAAAGAATTAGAAGGATTTAGTACGTGAGAACAAAGAATTTAAAGTAGTTGTAACTTCAAACAATGCAATTCAACCTATCACGAAGAGAAATTATAAGAGCCAATAAAATGTGACAAATTAAAGCTAAATGTTTACGAGGTATACACGAAAAATAATCTTACTTTAGTTTATTGATGTTATTGAAGAAAATAATCTTGTAAAAGTTCAATTAAAGGTATTACCCCCGTAGGTAGGCTACGCAAAATATTAAGATCAAGGGACTAGTACCTTACGTTAGTTTATTGATGTTATTGAAGATAATCCTTCTGTAAGCACTTTATGGTTTAATCCCCGTAAGTAGGCTACGAAAGTATTTAGTTCTAGCGATGAGTATACGGTTAACACTCAACTAAATTAAATATTACGGAAATGTATATACAGGCAACACCGCGGGCGGTCTCAAGTCAATTAATAATAAATATCAATCTCTTTACATAGGAAGCACCGATGACATATTTAACTGTCCTCTTTCTAAGAGATACAAGGTGGACGTAATAAAAAAATGTCATACGGACCCACACGCGGAGATATTTCCACAAATCGATAATTCTATCAGCGTGCGAGGCAAATACGAAAATAAGCATCAAAGTGTTTTTAGTAGAGAAACGACAAACGTCAGACGGGCAGACAGAAAGACCCAGTAGCAAACACGTGTTACATATTGTCTGACAATATTTACAGTTGGTTTATTAGCTGGTGGGGTGAATAGAGAATTAAAACGGCCGTCGACATCCCAAATTTCAAAGCAGATGTTATGCGCAAAGGCCGCATTGACGGACTAATTGGAGACAAATCTATTCCATAATAATTACGTCGTAGGGTTTTCAACTTTAAGGCACATTTACAAAAGCATTACGTACAGCTCTATTTCAGATTTGATTTTTGTAATGTAGAAAATGCTTTTATAACTGTTTAACTTGACATTTTGATTCACATTGGATTTATTAAGAACTACATATTGCTTCATTTACTTACAAAGGAAATAAATAAAAAATAGAAACAAATTACAAGCATTTTATTTTATGTTGAAAAGTTATATGTTTAGCTAGGAATATTTTTTCCACGCAAACAAACCGATTTCGCCCCCAACTAAAATAAGTGTAAAATACGTATTTAATATTTTAACATGTAATCCTACTGGCTTTATATTTTAGTACGTGTGGTATTTGGAAAATATAAGTTGCTTTTTCATATTGATAATATTATGTGCATTATATCATCAATGTTCCACAAATGCCTTCGTCCGCTTTCTGCTTTGCCCTAAGGTTGACTGGAAGAGAATACTTTTAATATTAATTCCACCTTTGATACCATTATTGTTTTTTATTGGTGTAATAAAGTTTTATAAATAAATAAATAAATTACCTTGCATAGATAAAAAATTATTAATTAATATCTAACTTGACCTAGAAGACTAAACGATGTGTATGGTTATGGTCTTGAAAGGCTTTTCATGATTTTAATATTATACTCGTTATGTAGGCAAAATTTGCGTTCGTCGTACAGTTGTTAACTCCGGCGGCGAATGATTGCTCGTACCTCTATTCGATGGATAATAAAAACAGCCAGACAAAAACAAACGACCACCGAGAGACAAATCTTAAATAATTCTCATTAAGTTCATTTAACCACTATTCACATACCTACGAGAGGATGCCAATAAAATTCAAATCCAATTGCGTCGACCCTTGATTTACAACGAATCAATAAAAGAGAAGGCCATCATTACCCTTTTTATAGCTTTGAATAAAAGTAATGTACTGGCTAACCCGAGCTAAAGCTGGACGACATTAAGTTTAAACCCTCGCGATAAACCTCAAGCGTTCGTTATTGTCAATTATTTAAGATTTTCTTAAATTTCGTAATGGGTAATTAATTGATCTTAATGTAGCATTCTATAGAAATTAATTTGTAAGCCCACCTTTATAATTCACTAATGTAACGAATAAATCATTAGGCCAGAATTAGCGCCGGCCGGCTAGGCGTATATGACGTCTATATATCAATTGCGACTCGCAACGGCATGAGCACAATAGTCGAACAGAAAAAAAGGGCTGAGAGATGGCTCGTAAAATAAAACAAGGGCCTACGTCCGGAGATATGTCAAGATAGCATGCGGCGGCGGGGGGCGCGGGCCCGGCGCCGGACGAACTCCGAGACCCAATTAGAGGCACACCTTTTGGACATGTGCTCTTCCTTGGCGCTAACTAACGCCTAAAAACCCAAGGATGCGGGACCAGTAACATCCGTTACCGTTTATCACTTTTTTCCCACACGGAACCAGCGCAATGCAAGCCGTGTACGTCAAAATACGTTTACGCACAGTCAGACCTTTTTGGTATAGCAAAGATATTTTGGATGTACTCGTACTATACGTTTTTATGTTTAAGGTGGGGTCCGTATGCTTATGATATACATTATCGGTAAAGTGCGAGTCGGTTTTGCGCTATAAGGCGTCCACCAAGGCGTTATAATTTATTCCACGGGATAGATAGAAAGTCTAATCAGACTGGAGCTAAGTAAGACAGCTAAAGACCGCTGGATTTAGAGTGCTCAGAACCGGCAGGAATGGTGCCAACTACTGGAGGTAGATTTCCAGGTTTGGACTAACTCTTTAAATATAATCCTACCTTAGTTTTGACCAGTTTCGCGTTCTCTTTGCACATCTTCGCCAGGGCGTGATAGTCCCCCCTTGCGGCGCACATGATCCATTGCTTCTGCTTCGAGTCTAACGGATCCGACTCTCCTTTGTGGTCCAACTGGTAAAATAAGAATAGAAATAAGTTATACAATTCGTCCTACATTTAGTGTTCTACCACCACTCTTCGATTATTGCAATTCAATTAATAATATAGTATACAAGTTTAAGGGTACATGTCTCCATGCTCAAGTGATGAGTACATTCTATCGCAAAATGATTATTAAATGCTGGCCGTTCAAGCCTATCGCGCGGTTTGCATGTTACAATTGACGTACGATTTACGATTGAAGTATTGCGACCACCACAGAGAACCCTACCGGCTGGAGACGAAAACTCTCATACACTGATGTCTCTTCAAGTTTGTAGGAACGTACTATCGACTGCATGTACACATCCTGCAAGCTGGATCAACTCAATTGTTTCGTGCAGAGGCAACAGAATAGAACGTGTATTGGCCAGCATCAGCTAGTATTTAGCTTCATAGGGAAACATTGATCAGATACTATATAACATAATGTATAAAACAACACAAAAGTACTTAGTTGTAATTTGGAATACAGTTCCTACATGATGATCATTACTCATAAATAGTTATTGTTAAGGACCTTATTTTAAAAAAGTAGGTTGGTACTTACGGAGACTCTGTCTTCTTCGTCGACGTTCTGTGAACAAACAATATTGTTTTTAAACCGCAATAATGTACCCCAACTCGTTGCGTGCGGTAACAATGAACGCAGTTTATCATAAACGAAAAAAAGTGTCTCATATACCATTTTTGTATTTTGGTAGGTACTTTGATTGACTATCGTTGAGTTGAAATCGAGACCTCGACGAATGCGCTAATTGCCCAATTTCGATACACAAAAAGCATACATCGTCATAACATAGGGTAGGATCTTAGAGTAGGAACTACGTATCCTGTGATCAATTCTACTGTTTTGTCCTTTGTAAATTATTCTAATTCTATTCTATTCTTATTCTTACTCTTATCTGACCTGAGACGTCACCTAGATTGTGGATTATCATTAACATAAATGGTAGAAGGTAATGAAGAAAAATACTTATTTGCACATATCAACTGCAAACACTTCAGCCACTAATAATAATATAACCTGAGATCCTCATTATAATCCTTTAATAAAAAGATTGATAGAGTTATCCAACGTCAAAAGACGTAGTAGTACTCGTAACTGCGAAATTAAAAAACTCATTGCGGCTTATTTACTTGAAATACATATAACTATAATAGTTCTTAGTTTATATAGTTCGAATTATGGCGCATGTTTTTTCCGATCTCAATTATTATTTGCAAGATACACGAAATGTCCTTCTGTCAGTCTATTTATGCCGGCTTATCTTGAAAACGATTAAATGTTATTTAAACGGGATTTTCTGAGAAAGTTACATCAAGTTACGCTGTAGGCGTAAATTATGATACGTTAGCTTGCGTTTATGTACGAGTAGAGTCCATACTTGAAAATAAAAATCTCCTAATATTATATTTATAGCTGAAACTTTAGTACGGTCCTGATTGAATACAGCAACACCGCTTTGTTTAAGACATCTACGATGTTGAAGCTTGTAATAAACGTGGACGGAGCCACGGACATAAGCTAGTTATTAACAAACTACATCATTGCATTCAACGTCTGAAAACAAAAGATTAGGATTATAAATAAAGACGATATTTACATACATAATAAATATCGTAAAGACACATATAAATTAATCGGAACCTAATATTTCAAAATTAATAAATGAGTACTTATATTGTGAAAATAATATTTTGAATTAATGGTCAATAAATTCGAATTCTCCCGTCTTCAGGCTTGCGCTCAGATTGGAGATGAGGTCGAAGGGTTGTAAGAGTTTAAGCGTGTATAGTGTAATAAGGAGTCGTATGGTGCGTAATATAAAGTTTATTTTGTAGTATTGATTAAAAGGAGATACGAGATATAAAATTGGTAAGGCCGGCGTGCGTTGCCCAGCATGACCACTTTACCACCTGTCGTTACATATTTATGTCTACACTATTGGCCTCACTGTTAGGGACTTCGATATTGACAAGATAACATCCTTAATGTGATGTGTTTGATTTAATAATAAGATTAAGTTTGTTCGTTGTCGGTTTTTGGTTTTTGCGGTAACGACAATTAACCATTCATCGAGAAAACATTTAATTTCAATTCTTTAACAGTACACTTAAGATTTAATTATTGGAACCTTTATTCAAATGAAAATTATTTGCATGCATGGGGATGTAGAATATGAAAATTTAAAACGTTTTATTAGGTTTCTACCTGTTCCCTCTATGCAACTATGTTTATCACAAGTTGCAACTAAAACAACATAATTATAACATGGAACATAAACTACTATTAGATTCCAGCAATTTTTACAATACCGCATTTATTAAGAAAAGGCTAAGTGTCAGAGAGAATAACTATAATAAACGCGAAATGATTTGTCCCACGTAACAATGGTGCTCAGGCATCGTGTTCGCAGCTAGTTAATTTGAGCTCGAGTGTACTGTAATCTGCAATATGAATGAAGATCACAAACGGTTTAAAGCCTATTGTGACAGACATTGGCAGGTTACAAGATAATGAAAGTTCTATGCGAGTTCTACACGAACACGTTCCAACGTCTATAAACGATAACAAAACGTTAGAGGATCACTACGAAAGATTTAAAAGACGCATTCGATGACGACAAAAAAGCGTGAACAACTAACTATCCACAGCACAACATCATTCTCATTAGTACGACAGAGTTTTTGAATTAAACCAGATGTTACTTACACAATCCACTTGAATTATCATCTAACAAATATAATGAGCGTGAAAATAAGTCAGCCGAACTGGCGTACAATGAGAAAAAATTGAACGAATAGTGGTATATGTTGCAAAGAAACGCAACGAAGAAATTTGCACTGCAACAATACAATATTTTTTCTGAAGTGTCAATTAAGAAGTGAAATGTGATTCATTGCGCGTGTCTTTAAACACGAAAGTGTGGATAACGGTACAGAGAGTGATAAATGTGAAAACTGTTGATCTACTGATACCGATACTTGATTAGAATAAATTCAAGGTGAAAATTATGTTTACGTATTAATATACGTAAAACCTTAACAACCGTAAAAATGTAGTTGACGTTGTTGTTGTTTTCTCAATGCTGATGCATAACTAATTACAGCATAATTATACAAACTAGGTCTATACAATTCAGATAAATTTAAACAGTAGTGATTGTTTTCTCGTTCGGTGTGACATTGGAAAAAAGAAAAAAATACTAAAAAAATTCTAAAAAAAAACCAGCACTGCTTACTACGAAGTCAAATCTCCTTCCGATGGTGGGTTTTGTTTGAATTTGCTATCGGTTTTGAATGGATTGACTTTAAAAAATATGGCAGAAATACTGGTAGAGCGCAACTAAATAAACTCGTATTTTACAATTATATGGAATAAATCTCTAATAAGAGAAATAGTTTTATTATATATCCCTCTTTAATACCTTAGGACACATAACCCTGCTGCATAAATAATATGTATTTCATAAGTTTTTAAGGGATCAACCCTTGAAACGGTATTAAGACTTTCCTGCTAATCGTGTTCAACACCTTACTTACAGCTATTATTACTTTAACAGTTTTATTTCTAGCCAAAAAGTAGTCTGTAGAGATGCACTAATAATCCTTACGTACAAAACAACCAGCGTAGGGATTAAAATGGGGCGTTGGCGTTTGTATGAGTAATTGCGTTTTATGCCTTGCCTTGAAACTGAATCGGTATTCAAAAGCATGAATAAAACATTTTATTTAAGAATTTGAAACCACCTCTATAATGAATGAAAATATTTTAGATTCGTAAAGGAAATTATTAAGTACGTCAAGTTTGTATTGTAAACGATAGGAAAGTGAAACAAAATGAATAAATTGGATTTCAAATTTATGTTTTCACTTGACATGGAAAACTCACTCTAACCATACAAATCGCGAGAGATTTGGAATTGAGCAAATGCTCGGACAGCGGGAGCGTATGACCCGTATGAACGAACCGGTGCGGAATTTGATCGATGTCACTGTTGGTCCGGGTTGTTTTCGAGACAAAGACAAAATTAAAATTAAGGAAAAAAGAATGTAGAATATATTGAAAGGAGGTATGATCGTCGGCAGTGTGTCGCCGTAGGGCCCCATGCCCCATCGTGCGCGCCTCGCTCCGGGACGTCGAACGCATCGGGGTGTTCGCGCGGCCACATTATGGTGGCGACGGCACGACCTTACGATCGATACACATCATACCAGACTGACGTATCGTACTTATTTCGATACCTACCTACTGCCAAATGAAATATTCTCGAGGCCAGCGAAAGGCTGGATAAAAGACGTAGAGCACACACAATAACACAGTAAAATGCAGTTTGAACTTTATAGTTATTTTATAAATGATTACAAAATCCATACTGATATATAAATGCAAGTAAACCCAGATTCAATAACTGTTAGTAGTGAACTTGGGTAATCATTATGTGGCTAAGACATCACTACTAATATCATAAATGCGAAACTGTGTATGTTGATTTGTCCATCTATCACGCAGCAAAGGAGCAACGGATTGATGTGATTTTCTGCAATACATAGTTTTTAGGCCGGATAGTGGCAGTTACCGTGGGAAATATGTGGGAATTTGACGCGGGCAGAGCCTCGAGCAAAGCCTAGATTTAAATAATGAAAGAAGTTTTCTATCGTTTAGTCGGAAATAAGCTAATTTCTGACTAACGATATTCTAAAATTATTGTAATCAAGATCCAAAGGATCTTTCGTTTCAAATGTACTTATATGGCATTTACGACTTGTTAGAATGATGAGTTTATAAATGAATATGAAAATGTATATTTCGAAAAAAGGAAATCACGGGTTGGTAGGTACCTTATTTTTAAATCAAGTTTAATATGAAATAGTAATAAAATCATGTTAAACAAATGAAATGTCGGCCTATTTTGCAATTATCATGGACCTTTAATTATCATTATTTCAAATCACTTATATCGGAACATAGCAGTTAAAGTAATAACGTTGCTAATAACGATGCCACCATAATGATGCATTCAATGAGATAAGGCACAGGAATACAAACACAATAGTAAAATATTACACTACAGCGTCTACAGCAAGATGGATAAGCAGAAGAGACTTCAGCGAATGCAGAGCAAAGATAACATCTTATCACAAAATGAAGCCTGCGACAGTTTTTGTAATACTAGTCGTTGGTGATCTCAATACAAAGAGATTCATAAAGAAGGCAACATCATTATTCATGCACAGTTTTTCGTGTACGACAAAGATATCGTTTTTCTATTAAGTAACGTGTAATGATCGATGCGAACATTCAATTGTTTCGCCATCGCGAGCCGTATTATGGCGCTGTCTTACTTTTTATCTCTCGATAGCTGGCAGCTAATTTACCCGTTGTTCCTATTTTCCATCACATCGACAAGGCTCGTTAATTGTGGCATCCGCGTTGTTGATGGCTGCAAGTGATTCTCAGGCAAGAATGGCAGAGAGAGAACAATGAAATCGGTCATATTTTCCTGCCAACATCAACGGACCGTGATAGCTTATCTCCCGGATCGTGCATATTAACTACGCTGCATTTATTCAAATTGAAGATGACGTATACTTAAAATGAAGCTTATTTTCGCCAACTTTATGAAGGATTTACGATCGTTTGTGTATGATAATTAAACAATAGACGTTGTACCTATGTTGCGAAAAGACTCTGAAGTGACTAGTTACATGGTCATAAATCATCATTCAACACGACTGCAAATAGATGCAATTTGTCGAAGACGCTTGTAAGTAGATTTATTTGAAGTCCAACAGGCGATAAGGACCCTGAACTGTTGATGATGTAGGTAGCATTAAAATTAAACAAGAAATGAGACAGTAAAAGTAATAAAAACTTTACTGACTGCTTAGCCACTAAAAACGAATGGAAGGTTGGAGTTTAGCACTAAGAAGAAGCTTTAAAAGCATGTGATCAAACTGGCAACTGGACGCACCATTAACAGATTCACAATAAGAGTTAGACCATGATAAACCTAAGAGAAAATACTTAGTGGAAATGTATGCAAACTTTCAATTCGGAATCAAATTAATATACGAGACCAAAACTACATGGTCGCCGTAACACACGATTGACCTTTTTTTAGAGCATTAATGGCGCACGTGCGCGTTGGAGTCACACGACAATAATTGTCAAGAGACAATCGACCGCAAGTCACGAGAAGATATTCAATACGTTATGCATCATGAATAATGATGCTAATATTGATTTTAAACTGTATCGTGCCTCTTAA
Source organism: Dalla quadristriga (assembly GCA_018245335.1). Taxonomy (NCBI): domain Eukaryota; kingdom Metazoa; phylum Arthropoda; class Insecta; order Lepidoptera; family Hesperiidae; genus Dalla; species Dalla quadristriga. Next base: position 1,743 of record DWLO01001556.1, on the reverse strand, counting down.
TGCAACTATGCAACAGGAAAATCTCTTCCGACGTTCAGTTTGATTCGGCTAACTAAATCCATCGACATCCTTGGAGCTATGGGGTTCTTTTCGCAACAGCGAAATTTATTCGATCTCAGTCACGTAAAATTACGACATTATATTTTATACTTGTAGAAGATTGTGAGACTCGCACTTGTAATCGACTCTCATCCGAAGGAAGCGGATAAAAAACTTAACGTTTAAACTCTTCGAACTTAAAGTATCCTTTTATAGCGCAGCCGTGAAAGAGAGCTGCACTTTCATAAAATCTTTGTAGATTAATTTTTTGAAAGTATTCCAATTGACGAGCGGAAGCGAATGTCGACGGTCTATTTCAGTGTTGATTTATGCGCCAGGATCTCACCCGGCCGGGTGGCAATGTGGCATATTAGTGAGAAAGGGATTGTTGGTTTATAATTTATTAGCTTCCGCGTCGCCCGTGAGTGAAGTTCGATATAACAGAACTCGTGTCAATCCAGTTTGAAAGCATGTAAGTGCCGCACTAATTGTTGATGCGATAGCGCTAACTATGCATATTGATTTATCGTCTTTCTGATATGTACTGACATAGGCAAATCGAATAACCAGAGTTTATTGGCGTACGGAATATTGATGAGAATGATAAAGCTTAATGCTCTGAAAGGTTGTGTAACACATTTTTTAGATATAAAATCTCTGCGTCGACGAATACGAGTATACGTGTACCTAAAAGGTACTGTAGAGCGAGTTTAATACGAGCTCTCGTCCTTTTAATAGGGTACATTGTAGCGTACGTGGTAAAAAGCAATTGTAAAGTCCATTAGGTGCGCGGAGGCGTACGCGTCGTGCGACCTAATATTTGTCATTAGAAGCTTTTGTTGTTCGCGTTGTAAGCTACCCTCAAAGGGGGTGTCCCGTTCGCAAGAGCCAAAAATTTTTATTATATAAAATTTCGTACCCAAAACGAGCATCCCTCTTCGGTTATATTTTAAATGTGCCCTTCGGGTATTCTGATGCGTTGCTCATTTATGCGAGCGATATTGCATGGTTTAAAGGGTGCATTTAGTCACTTGCAAATGTATTCGCGGTAGGTACGCCTGTACCGGTTTCGAGGAGTATAATGTTTACAAGGTGTGTGCATTCGCTATTTCATTTCCCTCTCGATGCACCGGCGCGATCACAAGAAATGATTATCGATAATAATCAGATTGGACATCATTTTGACCGCCAAAGGGTCATGACGAAGGTTTTACAATTCAATTAGCCTCGCCAGGTGTCGACGGGTAGGAAACTTTTACCCGAACCTGGACACAATATTTTAATATTCAAGAGTTTTATTAGAGCAGATAACGATATTCATAGTTTTATTTTAGTTGTTACCGGTTACCCTTCCAGTGCACAAAGGTTGAATGTATAAATATTTATTAAACTGAAATAACTTTTATTGTTGACTACCTGTTGCCCGCGACTTCTTCCGCGTTTAAATTTATGATCAACATTCGGGCTTAAAAGTATCCTATGACCGTGACTCAAACTATCTCTTTGCATAATTCTATGAAGATCGGTTGTATGGTTGAGCCGCGAAGACGCGTATCAAACAAGCAAATAAAAATATTTGCACAATTATTACTAAGGTTGATAGGTATAGGTATATAGAAATAATTCACAGCAGCCTAACCTGTATCTGTATACCTACTAATGGTGGCATTTATTTTTAGAGTCATCTTTATCTTAATGCAAATT
>DWLO01001555.1:0-14593 GCA_018245335.1 Dalla quadristriga | reverse complement strand
GCTTAACTACTCAACTACAAAGTAGAAAACAAGGACTAAAATCTAGTTTTAATTATTATAGTTATCGCAAGCCCCATGAAGACTGCCAAAGAAATAATCATAATTACAATACTACGTAGTAATACACACACCCAAAAACGTTACCCTTCTCACGCAGTCGAGTAAAACGTGGTGGAATTTGTAAACCGCCCGGGGCGGTACCACCGCCACACTCATTTCTGCCGTGGAATAATTGTTTTTGAGCAATTGTGTTACGGTCGGAAAAGTCCCACACCTTTCCGACCGTGTGTTAAACGGTACAGTTATGTTAATACAAGAAGTGAGTACCTCAGTCCTCGGGGATAGCAAAGCATCTATGACCAGCTTCGAATTGGACAAATACTAACTATTACTAACTGGACGATTACTAATAATTACTAAATGGGCTATAACGAATACTAACCAACTAATATTCCTATTAGCACCTAATTTTAACTGGAATAACTAACTAACAGCTGCTCGCATAGTCCTATTGAAGGTTTGTCATAGATGTCCATGAGCAGCAGCGGTGCGTGGGACTGCATCCATGTTTGCTATACTCATGACATAAAAAAGGCACACTAGTGAAACGACTTTCTCAACTTTTTTATGAACCCAGATACATCCTACCATAAGATACACTCCATATGCGCCACCATTAGCGGGTTAAGAATATGAAGACCTTCAGTGGCTTATGAGATACAATATTTTTCTTACAGATTTTAAAATGCTTCTCTTTAGAGTTTCAAGATTATCGTTCCCTTGAGACGATATAAAATTTTTACTACTTCTTTTGAATTCTTCTGAACTTAAAGCGCGAAAACGAAAAGAAGTGCGACCCGAGATTTCTCGTGTTAATGTTTTATTCAAGACTGTTAATTTCTAAATATGTTTTATAAATAATATTGCTAATATCGCTTGGTGTAACTAGAATTCTATTGACAGCCAGTGCCGGGGGATTTACAAGATGCAGCAAGAAAAGCAGTTGAGCTTTAGGCATCTTCACATCCAAATCTGCCGAGCCCTAATAATTTGTTAACCAGACTTCAAAAAGGGGAGGTTATCAATCCGCCCGTATGTTTTTTTATGTTACGCGATATCTTCGCGATTTGTTTTTTTTTTCTAAAAACATTCAATGAAAAATGTCACCCCTAAGGGTTGCAAAATCGGTGGAATACGGATGCAAAAATTGGTAAATTCACTTTCCACATTAAACTTGGCACATAGATGCACTGGAGATGACAATACAATTCTATGGTGACCTGGAGCTGAACTGATGATTGAAACGGAAGACAATCTACGTTGATCGGTCACCGATTTCACCTAGCGACATCTTGTGATTTGATTAGTTCGGTGATCTGGCTTTGTGAGTGGTGTTAACTCTAGTAAAGTTATTCCTTTCCAAATGATCCGTATATTGAAACTTGTGCGCGTTCCCCAATGGAAGCCGTCGATACGTTTTACGGTTCTCATCTGAAGTTTTAGACACGACAATAGCTAATTTAATCGCAGTATTTGTCGATGCGTTCGCCTCAATGTAGCTATTAGTCTATGTTTGATATTAAAGCTAATACAGTTCGTGTTTAATTAAGGCATTCAACTGTTCGTCGGTTGCTGCGTTAATTGCATTTCGCAAACGTTGATAGCTTTACCGTAATTATGTTTGACTGTAAATAGTTGTACGTATACCTACTGTGGGTAAAAGCAATTTACCTAATTTGAGTAGTGATACTAAAACTAAAATGGCCGCTATAAATAAAAAAGAAATCGCCTGAGGAAGGTCGAAGGAAGCCCCAAAGGCTTCCACTGGTAGGCCCATAAGTCATCGGGGACAAGGACGTAACATCCGCGTATTATTAATAACTATGCGGAAGTTGTTACGCCGTCTATTCCCTTAATGGCATATCTTGGAAAGTGTCCTTCTAGCTGTCAAACAAGCCCTCGGGGGATGGCAGACATTATACAATGTACAACCAAGCAATTTTAACTAAACAACTTAGCATCGAGACCGTGGAACTTAATTATCTGGCAACACTGTGTGCTCTTTGCTTGTCAGGAAAATGCTGTAATATTTTGTTTAGCATTAGTTCTATTTTTTTGGACAATGGTGAAGATGACAAAAAAATCATTCCTGATGGCCCAAGTGTTGCCGAGATGCAATCAGTCACCAGTCTCTGCGGAAAGACCCACAAAAGCATTCCCAAGAATGGTCCCAGGTCCCGAAGAGTAAAGTAGTGGTCAGGCAAGTTATAAAATGTCTATTCATTAAATATGTTGTACCGACTTCCAGGTAATTGAGATAAAGACACGATCAAGTTGATAAAAATATTTTAAAAAGTGCATTACTCAAATAACGATATGTCTCAACAGAAAACTTACCAGGGAATAAGCAGTAATGCAGTAAAGAGCGCGTGTTTCGTGGTCTTAATGGCATATCTTGGAAAGTCCTTACGTCCGGTCGTCAGGCGAGAGTTTGCAGCGGGTCGACGTCCTCGCGGACAGCGGTGAGCTCGCCTTAATTAATCAGCCACGGGCACAAGTTACAAGCGGTGCGCAAACAGCACATTTTATAAAAACAGCTTAAATTTGGCGTTCGCTCGCGTAAGAGTGGTTGCATCCTTGCTACGAGTCGGCGTACGTTCGAAGACGATCACATGCGAATTCAGGGAACTATGTTGCTCGCTGGATCAACTCGACCCTTTCGATCTGAACGCAAAAGTTGCAGCACAGAAAATGGGGACGTTAGCTTCGTTTGGCAGCCACCTCGGACCTGGATGCAGTATACAGGATAACTGTTGCACGAAGACAGACACAGACCGCTTCAATTAAAGAATGTGGCTTAAACACTTCTTATTCTGAGAGGAAATCAGAGACAACTCAGTGATGGGTTGATAATGAAGAAAGAGCATTATATATTCTCGATATGCAGTCAATTTATCGCCGAACTCGCGTAACTCGAAACATTTAATTTCCTTATTAATCCACAAAAAGGTAAATCACCGTATTCCCAAACGGCTTTTTCCCTGATAGCTTCAGCGACATTTTTTCTTGTTACTTTCAATGCTAAAGGTATATTACCTAAAGGTTCAAAGTTTAATATGTCAAGGACGTTATGTTCGAAGTGCAATAAAACCGTCTTCCCATGGCTGCTTACGTGGAGAGTCGTTGAGTTGGTCTGCGTCGGTAACATTTAACTCTCTGATTGACTTTGCACCCGCCACATCATTAGCGACACCCACTCGTTGGTGACATCTGATTAGGAACTTGTATAGTGGTATACACGCTTCGTTGTGATCAGGATGACGCATAATATAAATTTTGTAACGTATTTTTATTTTAACGTTTATTGATGAATATAATAAAAATACAAGGTGTTACCACAAATAAAAAAGATATTATTATTTGTATTCTTTCTGTCAACCCTGGAAATATATATTAAATTATAAACTGGTTATTTTATTGAAAAGGATTGTTTTTGTGGTTGTTTTTTTTTTATAAGTTTTTATTAACATTAAAATAGTTATACCAACACAATTTAAGTAAGTAGACGTCAGCAACAACAAGTCCACAACATTTAAGTAATCAAGAAAAGTACTTATTTTTTTGCTTATGAAGTGAATTAATCTATTTCAATTTTATAATAATGACCTGTGGCTTGGCAAGTAATGTAGCTTTCTCTGCTCTATCCAGCAGAGCAAAAAGATCTGTGCCAACTCGTACACTTTATGAGGTTTCCAATTCCCATTTGTCGGCTCCGTCATAAGACTCGATAGTACCATAATGCCAATACACTAGGTAGATTCAATGTCTGAACAATAAATATTCGATTTAAGAAAAAAAATTAAAGCAAAATAAAATAAGTGAAAGTTAAAATAAATTTAAACTACACGCATATAACCTATTTTCATGTATAGCTGGTATTTCGATAGTTTCCAGCATTTGCTGCACCCGCTTGCCATCTGTACCTTGACTGATGGCCTCTGCGAGGGCCTCGCGATTGTGACTGCCCGCTAATGTGTTTTCCAATTAATCATTCAATCCTGATCATTTACTTGATGTTATAAAAGAATTAAAAATAGTAATTTTGTTGAATTCATAAATCATAGTTCTGTCCGATATGAAATATGTATTTCTATAATTGCATTATAGCACAAAAGTATATTAAATTTTAACGGACGGAGAAAATGTATTAAGATTATTCAGTAGTTTAATAAAACGATTGTTAAGAAAATGGTCAAAATAACCTCTGCACTAGAGTACCACCATACATACAATGCTAGGTCAAATTATACTGAAATATGATTGTGAATTGAGACTGTTTGAAATACACGTATGATAAAACAAGCTAATTGATATAGACTTACTTTACCTGAACCTGTGTTTTCTACTCGTAGCTAAGTACTTACGAGTACATTAAATACTGAATATGTACAGTTTTTGCGTTAAAAATGTGACCGTGCATGTCGAAAATAAAATCATAGGTAGCGGCAATGTACGTGAAATTTCATGTTCGACTTTTATATATTTTTAACATTTCGAAGGCATTATAGCAACACGCATGTGTGACGTCACCCGTCACCGCACCGCTCGCTCCGTTGCATCGGGAAGCTGTTTATTTTATCGATAAAGCATGTATTGGATTTCCGTTCTAGTGCACCGCCTTTTTAGTACACCCACTTGCTATATAGCTGTTATAAAACTGTTATAAAGCTGTTTGAACGCTCACTTTAAAATATTAATGCGCTTTAAATGTATTCTGAATGTTTAAATGTGTTTTCGTTTTGCAAATAGTTCCACTTTGATGTTCAATCCAGAATAGGTTTAAACAAATTTACTTACTGGAAAACTTTGCTTATAGAAGAGAAGAGGATGAATGGAAAACGACAATCGTCTATTTTGTATTGAAAATTGCAACTTACTGACTTAAGAGAGTATAAAGCCCTTTAAAATATTGCATATTAAATTAAGCAAAACAGTTGCCTTCTCATGTAGGGCCAAGGCCCAGGTAAGTTTTCATCATGGCCAAAAAAAGTTTTGAGGCTTGGTTGTTTTGTTATACTATGCATAACAATCGAAGGAATTTACCAACTATAAATAACAAACATAAAATATTGTGTAAATTATTAGAGGACTATATATTTAATTATATAATGTAACTCGCTAACCCAGCAGACTTCGTCTCCGTAACGTTTGCCGGTGTGCGCATAACAACTCACCAAAGTTTCATCGAAATCGGATCATTGGTTTAGGAACGCATACGGGATAAACAGCAACCTAACAACCCGAACGTCGTCAATTTGTATTTTTTTCAAATGTTTTAACAATTATTGTGCTATTCCGGGCGGAGACAAATCCAACAAATCAAAAATCATGAAAAACGGTCAAGCCGTTATTTATTCTTGAGCAAGCTTTTTTTGTAAATCTGTTGTATATATTTTTTATAGAGTATTATAACAATAATAATATGGTCATCAATTTGTATGTGACAAATTATAATCTATTATTGATAAATAGATACATAGATATTCGTCGAAAAATTAAAAAATCGTACCATATTTTGGTGAGCGCGGATTTTAAATGTCTTGTACCTATATGAAGATAGCGTATCCATGGTTGATGAAAATGTTATCCATTTGGAAATCTTAGCTTTTCTAGATTTCTACCCAAAGGTTGTTTGGAAGAAATCGCCTGCCTAGCGATTAGACCGCCTTTTATGTAAATTCTGTTAAGTTATTTATTTTTTACTGTATTTCCACAATCATTTTGCGATAATTCCAAAGATTTTCTTACGAAATCATCTTATCTCTCTCTACGTTTAATATATCATGCTTTTCAAGCCCAAACAGACTTTACACAGACTTTTTAAACAGTCTTTTTTAAAAGTCTATTTTTGGGTAAGATAAATTAATACTACGTCTTGTTTATTATATTTGCGCTTCACCGAAATAACATTACATTTTAAAATACCTAACATCTAAGGCACGAAGCGTTACACGTTCCTAATTACGTGCACACTTGAAATTCCAGGAGGGGATTTCAGATTCAGCCCTCAAGGGGATGCAATTGGGTGTCACAGATTTCTGAGCAAAATTATTATAATCCGTGTGGCGACGTGCATGTACGAGTATGTAGGTACTAGTCTGTTTATGTAGTCTAGTCAAAGGTCACAGCGGCGAGAGGACGGGAGCAACACCCGGCGGGCTTATTGTCTAGTACGTAATGAGACCTCTCACCGACCCTTGACACCTGATAGGAGCGACTCGCAGAGAAATTAAACGAATGAAAGTAAACACGAAATCAGTTCAGTTAAAATGTATCTTTATGAACCCCTAATAGATTCAAGTCAAATTGTGAAGCTTGAGATCTTTGTCTATTTAAATGTCCAGATAGCGCATTAGCAAAGAAATGAAAACGCCAGATCGGCATAGTTTCCCCGCAGCTGTGTTTGTGACGCACACGTGGACACACTTCAAATGACACAATGTAAGAGAAAGTACACAATTTAAGTACGTATTTTTGCTGCGATTTTTGAACGTCAAATGCTCTATCCATTGTCATGTTTGACATGTTTGCTTGAGGTATATTTTTACTAAGACAAAATAAATATCCGCCTCTCATTCTGACCGCTGTACCGCTTCGGCCTGAGCTATTGTTAAAAACATCTGATCACTTATAAATCTCTTCTATTTGATTTTATCATTTCGTTTCATGTGCAACAGGTAAATTGTCCGTCTATTGTAATATTTAACTACTACCGGAAGCCTTTGTATGGAATGTGCGCCGACCCTAATTAATTTTTTGCCCTTTCCATAGTAATATCCTGATCCCGCCCATGCGCACACAAAGTATAAACTTCCACAGAGCGCACTACCGATGTTAATCCTATAGCTCATTTCATTTTGTTAACGCTTTACTCAATAATGCGGCCTAGAATATACATTCTAGATACCAAAAGGTTTCCGTAGTGGTTCAACCTCTGGACGATCAATTCCTGGCATCTATCTCCTGGAAGATGGCTGCTTGTTGTAGCTCCAGGCTCCCGTACGTAGCGAAGTCTATTGCATAAGAGAGACACTCATGCGTTCCTATTAGATTCCGGAGCCTGTCTACCTGTGGTATTTGAGGGAGTAGACGAAAACATTCACATTATAACGACGAGAAGTAATCTCTCGCCTATATAGGATTTATTCCCAAACAAGGGATTCATTAGGTGGTAATAGGTATGTCGTGGGAAAGTTGTATTTGACCTAGGTGATAGAGTACGAACTGCCAAGACAATGTGATGATCAAAGTGGTGATCCCCCACACAACTGTTACATAACATAACCCTTGTAACAATTTGTTAGATGTAGCAGACACTCCCACACCTACACGTTATGCAATGTTAAAAAGCATTGTATAAAGGTTGTGAACCTAATTTTGTATAAATCAAGAGTAAATGTTGCAGCTTGCTACAAATGGTTTAATAAAATAGCCTAGATTCATATCTTTTGTGAAATACAATACAATATTATTATCAAATGTTATATAACTGATGAGTTGAAGCACCAATAAACATTTCATGCCAGGCTACGAAACTATCTAGTCACCTACGAATCTACGAGTATGTATAACACACAGCTTCGGCCCGGGGCGCGAATTAAACTAGGAAGTTCTAGAAACTCCTCGAGAAGGCATTGTTACGAAGTTAATTAGAACTCACCGGCTAAGTTACCAGAGATTTGTCAACACTGAAGTAATCAACACGATCCTTATACATTGGCTGATTTCCTCGTATTGATAACTATAATATAGAGTAGTTAATAATAAAACTACTCAATACAAATTTGTACTAATAGTATTATGCGAAAGTGTGCGAGGATGTATGGATGTGTAGATGTTTGTTATTAAATCACGCAAACAAGATTATGAAATTTGGTGTAAATGTAGCTTGCTTTGTGTAAATACACAGGCGTCGTACCATTTAATTTAAAACATGTTAATTGCAAACATACATGCTTATATTATAATTAGCTATACCTTCCTATTTTTGTTGCGTTGAAATCGAATTATATCGTACACTTTTACAGGAAAGTCGACTCTTTGGAACAATCACCGTAAAAGTTGAAATTTCTCTTCTACCTTTCGTGTACAAAAGGCGTAAAATAATATTGTTAATTGCTTTTAGTAAGTATCGCGCGCGTAATCGTACGAACGCCACGAACCGCTGTTTCGGTGCCATAAGTCTGCTACGTGCTAAATCCACTACAACTTTCTACTAATTTGCTCACAAGGTGAACATTTAGGTTGGTGCACATAACTTCTTAATTGCACCGTACTTGGGATGCTAGGATGCAATCCTCTGTTCCACTTTTCCAGTTTAAGATGTACAAAGTTGCGGCTGCAGTTCGAGAATCTAGCTAAATGAAAAATTATTAATGTTAATTTTAAATATATCAACACCTATTACTAGTTCCAATATAAATTGTAAGACGTAATTGGGATATACAATTTGAACTGCAATTTTGCGTATGCTCCGTCACTACGAGTACGTTAAGTCCTTGCGTCTTCGAGGACTCTGAGTTCTCTGTCCCTGTCGACATTTGTGTTAAATTCTAAAGACTTAAATAAAAAAAACAACCGCCAGAAAAGATTGTGTTATTAAAAAACATCGATTAAATTGCGCCACGTTCTGAAATTAAAATATAACCAAGAAATCTTAATAAATATAAAATATATTCAGCATAAAATTGAAATGTTTTCATGAAGAGGGTCTGTAAGGGCTTCCTGCGCGGTGAGCCTTACGAACGAACCGACGAGATGTGAAAATTATGCGGGTGCTGGACGCGCCATAAACATTTGCTCCGCTCTAGCTGGAGTGTGCGCTACAGTGTGGATACAGTCGAATATAACGTCAACGCAGAATTAATGCAGTGTGCATAAATCTACCCATATATATTGCCTGACCAAATGGCTGTGTCGGCCGTACTTCCCCGACAAAACCGTATTTCTAAGAATATGCGTTAATATTCTCAGCCATACGTTCTTTAAAAGCATGTTTCCGGGTGCGATTTTTCTTATGAAATTCTCTTTAGATACATTATGAATAATTGATTAATAATTGAGTTCTAGGTAGCTTTTAAAAATTATGCAGAAAATTTTAATTCGGATATTACTGTATAACACAATGAACTACAAATTTTACAACAACTTTTTGTAATCTATGTAATTTTTATAAATGTTTATATTTCTCTCATAAGGAAAACACATTTTTTCTAAGATTTAGTACCTTTTCTTATACGTATAGATACATAATTTATGTTCATATTGTTGTACACAACATTGACACAGCTCTGTTACGGTTTATATTTCCACCCCGTATCGCGCGACATAACAATGTTACCTACGCCAACCTATGTAAAACAGCACTATGCACTCACGGCAATACGATTACCACTTCCAGAACAAGGCGCGCTGAGTAATTACCTTAGATTTATCACGTCAATTGAGTTCTAGACTTGATATGGATGTCACACATCATAATCATGTGTTAGATTTAGTGTGAAAACTCAGCGTACTACTTTAAGGCTTTATATTTAAAACTCCACCCTGCATTCAAGGGATTACCTGAATTGCTAGGTGCCTTTCATAATTATCTTGGACTATACGTCCAATATATGTTACACTATGACGACGATCGAGTAACTACTCGATTAAGATTAAGCTCGGCCGGCATCCACTGCCACATCCGACGGCCACACAACAATTAGATTTAGAATGAAACTTAAGCTCAGCTTAGTGCTTTTAAGCTTTTATAGTCTAGGGCTTCGTTCCGATTAATCAGTAATATAACTCTATTCGTATATAAGTTAATCCTTTCAAAGGTTTAATCAATGAATGGGTTATTTCAAAACCGGTCTTTTTAACCCGATTATCCGGTCTTTAGTTCGCAGAACCCTTTGTAACAATAAGAAATGTAGCATTTCATAATGTAGATTAGGTACGGTTATTAAATTAAAAGTGCGTTTTTGCAGTTTGATTTTAGTAGAACGAACGAAAGCTTGCTTATATAACGAAAGCAATACTCGGCTCGGATTTGGAATGGACTTCCTGATGACCTCCAAAAAAAAGTTAAAAAAGTGAGGAAACTTCACGCGCACTACAGCTATCAATGAGATATCTATGTCAATCATTAAATATATTTTTATGCATACTTTATGTACTATTATGTATGTATACATTTAGGTTTGTTTGTACAAATTTGTTTTATACAATATACTAGCTGTTCCCCGCAACTTCGTCCGCGTTAAATTTATGATGTTTTCACTCCCTCCATATGAAGATTCGTTTTATGGTTTAGCCATGAAGGCGTATCAAACAAACAAACAATCACATTTTCGCATTTATAATATTTGTAAGATTATTTTTACGCCGTCGCGTAATCTCTAACACCCGAAGGTTGATAAGCAGATAATGCTTCTGGCATTAAATCCCCCTTGGCTTCTGTACTTCATTTGTATGATGCGAAAGTTTTCAAATAAATAAATACACGCACGTCTATTATCGTTACTATTCTCTATGCCGGATGCCAACAGGGAAACGAAAATAATTCTGCGCGTATTTAATAGTTAGCGGACAGGGTTATCTATCCATCAAAAGGGCTTTTAACAACAGACAGATGGTTTTTTGTATCCCATTTTATCCCACTATCTCGCATGGCTGTCCAACCTGTCCATCTTTCAGTTTATTTGACATTCCATTTTTACATGTTGCCGAAGTGCTGATGTGATACCGGAGGTCTGGGGTACGAACGCAAACCAAATAAAACAAACAGGACCGCCCACTTCTAAAGCTTCCCGCGCTCTCCCAAAATGAGAACTTACGTGTCCGTACGCACCGACAGGCAATACATGCACACATCGAGGCTTTAAGTACAGATTATATAATAGTTACTTCGTCATGTCAATCTCAGTGTACGATTAGCGCGGTCTTCCTCGAAGTTCCGCCAATTAGATTAATTTACGTCGTTGACATTTTTGCCTGGTCGTGTATCTACGCTCCGATCCTCGCGTTCCCACGTCCCTTTTGGAATCATTGATAATCTTTGGGTCATAGCCTACCTTGGCCACTAGGATGGGCCATGCCTTCCTCTAGTACACAACCCATGTGTGAAACCAGACCCAACGATAAGGACGTTCTTGTTTGTTAAATAAATAACAAGAAACGCTTAGTGAGTGAGTGAGTGTGCACAAACCCTCGCACTCGGATTCCCTGTGTTGTGAGTGGTATACATCCACAGGAAACAACCTCTGCAACCGAGTACAAACATATGTCTGCCAAAAAAATGTTTGCCCCGACCGGGGTTCGAACCCGGGATCCACAGTTCGTCAGTCAGTTTGCTGATCTGTAATTTTAAAAGTATTTCGATGTGAAAACATAAACCCATATCCTACCTAGACAGGATGTACGTAAATCAATTTCGAGGTTACATCGCTTCATCGAGGAGCTCTCTGTGTTAAATTTATGACGTAAACTTTTCACCGAGATAACTGCAAGTAACGTTACGACCACTCGTGCACCGTGTGCCGCGGAGCTTTCAGCGACGGCATGTTACTTGTTAGACTTGTTACTCAGAACATTACTTAATAAAAGTTGGTATTGAGACCATCTCATTATGCTCACGCCCCTCAACATGGGTACGGTACTTTTACGCGCGGCTGTTTACTGCGTTTTTATACGTCTACAAAAACTCTGCTAATGAAACATCAAAGGAGGGTCGTAACGAAGTTCCGTAATGCGATCGGGAACTGATTGAAGTGAGTACATAAGTGCTTTATCGATGAGAAAATCTCCTTTTAACATACAGTTCATGTGATATAACGAGTAGTGTAGGTATGGGAAAGGCTTAAGTTAACAATGATTGTTCGAACGACTTCTGTTTAATGATGATGTTAATACCATATTTCTGGTACTTCGACCACAAATGTCCTTTTCAGAGAGAACTGTTAGATTGAAGGAATTAAAAAGGACAATCGATATTGGTTCTTCTTCAGACACTTATTAAGGAGTTTAATATTGCACATATCTAAATTGCCACAGACAATTGGTTATAGTGAGTTGCTTTTCAACAAGTTTTGACATTAAAATAAATACAAACAATTGCAATTGAATAATTAGTAAATCCATTCGTAATTACGAATGGATTTACCTATATTACCTTTGTGATCTCTACATCCTCTCTACATTTATTATCTGCGAGATTAGCTGTAATTTTATTATAGTTTCACGAGTTTCTTGAATAAAGGATCCAAAGGGACACGAATATTCGCCGATTTAGAAAAGAAAACGTTAAGACGAGTAAAAGGAATTTGATTGTACAGAATACAGATCCGTCTCGAATAAGGACGTTGTTATGCGAGAGGCGCTTTTATCAAGTGGGTGTTATGTCTTTGAGGGCGCTGTTCTCAGAAATAAAAATGTTTTACGAAGTATTTGTTACTTACTAAATTGTCTTTCTTTTCTATGAATAATTGTTACCTTTTCAGGGTTCCGAATTCGAAGGGTAACGCTGGAATCCTATTGTCTTTAGTTTGTGTTTGTTAGACACGTAGAGGGAAGTATTTGTTTTTTGGATTGTATTTATCTATGGGAACTTAATAATAATTAATTATTAACGAATCCTTCCGTGCTTTAAATCAAAATGATTATTTCCTAACAATATCAAATTACTCCTATCACTGCTTATGATTTTAATGAAAACAGAAACAAATACATTATAAGAAAAAAATCAAAAAACGCTTACACGTTCATACCCCCCAGCCCTAGGATTACCTGTGTAATCCTAAACACAAAGAAAACAACACAATTTAACGCCCAAGACCCGAGCACAAACATTTATCTGCCAAATAAATGATTGCTCCTAAATTGAAAATTAATAATAATAACACAATACCGAATAATTTTTCGTGGAAAATTACTTCATTAATGTTGATGTTTAGGGCTATATTTCTATTATCACAGTATACTATTTACTATCTTCAACCACTGCATTCAACAACGAAATGAATACAAAAATACCGAGCTCACTAAATAATGCAATCTTCCCAGACTTCACTCATACCACGGCTTCCCCTGTAGTGGACAAATAAAACTATAATATGCTTATCAAAAATATCAGCGTGCAACGGCATTATATTTTCAAGCTATTCCTTTGTTCGCTGCGGATAGTGTAAACAAACAAGCAAACGAAGCTTTGTAGTGTTTTCGTCTGCGCTCCACGGCTCTTAAGTTCCCTATTTGCGCAACGAAAAATATTCTATTGAATCTTATTGTTGCTTTGAATGGACATGATGACAGTAAAAAGGAACCAATAAAAATAAAGCTTTAAACAATAAAATGAGTTAGAAGTTAAAAAAGGATTCTTAATAATATGTTTATTTTAATGCGAGACCACCTGCGGGTTTCTGTCTATAAACTATCTCTTTGTAACAAATCAAATCGATTCGATGCAAAGAAGGACAGACCAGAAACATACTTTCGCATTATCTATATTGATAAGAATTGAGAGCAGATTTTTTGTAGAACAAAAATACAAGACACAGCCATTTGCCATGTTTCATAAAATAGGTATCACTCAGCACGAATGCCGTCCCGCCTATGTAACATCTTGTTCACCATTATGTCGCAAAGAAGTGTGAAGTCTGCCAGTCCGCACTTGGCCAGCGTGGTGGACTATGTTCTCACCTTGAGAGGAGACCCGAGGATGATTTTGATGTACCAAATAAATTTTATATACCAATAAAGTGCTATAGGACAAAATGATACGAGTAGATAACCACAAACTATAAAAGCAAAGATGACAATTGTAATAGAAGTTACCAAAATTCTGTACACAAATTTAGCATGGTACATATTAGTCAATCGTAACATTACCAATTCATAAACTATTTCGGTTCGATGTTAGGTACCATTTAGGTACAGGCTATGGATCTGTGAACTTCAATAGTAATTAATAATGAATAATTAAATGGTCAACACGATCCTGAGCTCCCTTTGATGATTTCATGTTTTCAGCTAGTCTGGTAAATACTTAACTCATAGCATGTTTAGCATTTCGTATCGAAGTGTCCTATTGACGGCGAATGAGCTTTGGCGGTTGTATAATGTAAAAAATTTAAAAGTTAAACAAAATATGTAGTTTTTCCCGGAAAAATTGCACGTTCAATGATTGTTACTTTTGAAAAACACAATTTATTACAGTTAAGAAGACTATCACTTTACATTTCAATGTTTAAGTGTGTGTTCATTGTAAAAGTCTAGGTATACTTTTGAAAAATGTGATTTATTATCATTGTTGACAGTAAAATTACGGACATTTTAGAAATATTTTTTGTATATTTAATTTTTGACACAGAAAAATAGCGAGATAAAATACGAAATGATTTCGCCGTTTTTCTCCATCAAAAACTACGTTTTACGCAAATTAATATATGTCTAAAATATCCGTAATTTTAGTGTCGACAATGATCGAAGCACATTTTTCAACGGTCTACCTAGATTTTTACAATCGTTGAAATTGTTAGAATGTGCGAGCGAG
>DWLO01001554.1:0-14596 GCA_018245335.1 Dalla quadristriga | reverse complement strand
CACAATTTAACGCCCAAGACCCGAGTACAAACATTTATCTGCCAAATAAATGTCTGCCCCGGCCGGGGATCGAACCCAGGACCCACGGCTCGTCGGTCAGGGCCACTGACCAACGCGCCACCGATTCGTCAATTTCATCGTCATTGGACTTTAGAGGTCCACTGCTGGACAAAGGCCTCTCCTAATTGTCGGGTTGACCTTTCGGAGTGGCGCGCAATTGGGAGAGGCCATTTTGTTAAAACCATACTAAAATAAACATATAACACATTCATATTTGAATTTATAATATTGATTTTTATTACCTGTTGTGTTGCAGCGATGGCCTGACTAGCGGCGGCTGCGATAGTACTTCCAGCGTGGCCCAAGGTGTACGAGTCACGCCCCAACGCCGCCTGGAATCAAATAATTGACAAATATTGGTATAAACTTATGTTTTCAAATATAAATAAAGAATATCAGTAAGGCCAAATATTCTTGATCAGACTTTGGTTTTATTGTATTTTAAAAGTTAGTACACATTATACCTACTTTATATAAAAAAAAAAAGAATGCCATCTCTATAAAAGCGTTAAATATTTATTTGTCAGCCGCTCAACTTAAAATACCGTAATTATCATTGTGTGCAATTAAGCAATGAAAATAAATAATGCTTATTATTCCTACATTCTAAACAAGACCTTACAACGTGAACCATAAGCAACGAACGATCATTCTCCTTTTTACCCTGCCTGTAGCTTTTTATGATTTTTTTTAGAAAATGTGCAATTTAAACAACGAGTTCAAAGAAATACAGGGTGAAAGGTTTATAATCATGAACCTAGAACACGGATGTACATTCCTTTAATCACTATCGTCAAGAAGGTAGTTTTTATTTCTTCAAGTGGCAGTAATTCAAACACAATAGAAAATCAATTGTCTGCCCCCAGGTGCTGATTTGCCACTTGGGGGTAAAGGAAGGTAAATAATCGTTCATATCGCTTGTCGCTGGCTCGACCTTATATCAATACACTTTTAAACAGAATAAAAATGCATATAGACCTGTATGGCGGTATCGGTTCTCGAAAGAGTCCCGTTGCCGGAAGAGTGGCCGCGGGGCTCGCGCGGGGTCCAGCTATCGCGGCGCTTTTCAGCGCGGATGCGATATCTGACACAAGTACAGTAAAGGTTATGAGCGCCTAATACAGCTGGTGGGACCCATGTACAGTGTACCATGTCAGCCGTGAAGCTATTTATGCGTGTCCGTCGGATACTTAGGTTGGCGACAAGCATTAGACGAGGTGAAAAATGGCGACCGATTTTTTTATTGGTGAAGGTCGAACAGGCATTTGGCCCACCTGATGGTGGTCACCGTCGCCTATGAACATAATGAAGTCCACAGGAGCCATAAGTGATCAACTTCGAATAGGACTGTGAGCAGTGATGGTCACTTTAAATCAATGAGCTGCTCGCTCGTTCTGCTGATCCGAAAGCCCTTCAAAGGGCTTAGATCCGAAACACATCTTCACATAATGTTGAGGGAAAACGTGATAGAAGTTTTGCACGAAAATAACGAGAAATAATATTTTAATTTATCAAAAAATATGGATGGTTAGGTGTAAACTAACTTTAACTGATTGTGTGTTCATAGCCAGAAGGGCTGACAGACACCATAAGGCTATGTTGCCATAAGGCCATGATGGCCATAGCAGCATTCAACCCTGGAGTTGTTAAAGCCGATTCTTGTCAAGACTTTACAGTATGGTTTATAAATTTGCGTATATATTTTAGTACATACCTGCTTTCCTTGTAGTGATTGTGGTTGGATGTGCTGGTGTGGTTGGTGTTCACGTCCAGATCGAGAGAGCGTTTCTCAAGCAGCTCGGTAATACCCTTGTTATCCGCTTCCAGTTCACACTTAAACTTGTGCAACTCAGTGTCTGCAAGGTAATTATTACATTATGCAAATAACTCCAACGTTATCTCCAAATGCTTGCATACTATTGGTACTTATCGGGCGTGATATATTAAATGTTATCATAAAACAGAAAACTTTTGAAAAGTACATTTAGTACATAATCCAAAGAATGACAAGCTTGAAATCACTTACTTAAAAGTAAACATAAATTTAAATTCATTTTAAAATCTTTTTACCTATGTACCCATAAATAATTATGATTGAGTTTACAATCGATTACACTATCGTTAATCTGTTCTGTTGCATAAGAAGTAAAATTAATGATCATTATTTACCTAGTCTTCGCAAATAGCGGTCAACGAGATCATACATCTGGTTGGCCAGAGCAACTTTCTCGTCGGCCTCCTCCAGAGTCTTGTTGTAGCCACGCTTGATGTCCGAGTATTCGGTGTTGGCATGCTCGGTGTCCATCTCGCCGCGCCGGCAGTTCCCAAACAGAGTGCGCACTCTCTTCTCCAACGTGTCCATGTTATCTGTAAGTAACAATCGTTTTAACTTGCCACTAATGCGGTTTTTAATGAAGTGTTTATTGACTGTCAAACACCTAGTAAATCTTTGTTATGACAGTAATGTTGTATGCAACCTTTATCCATATATTAAATAGAATATTAAATGTTAAGCTGTGCATTCAACTTTACAGTTCAATTGTAATTTTAATAAAATAGTCACAGAGACGTAAGATGTAATTTAACGTAAGATCTAATTAAATGGAGTGCCTGAGGTTCGAACCTCCAACCCACCCATTAATCACCCAATATAACCAATTGATGAAATCAAGAACACCATCATAGCTCATATCTCTCTTTGGACTCAGACAAGCAAGGAATTACTAGAGAAACTTGTACTAGTAAAAATAATTTCATTTCAAGTCAGTCAAAAGGGTTTTTGTAAAAGTTACCTTTATATAAATTTAGAACTTGGAGCTAAAAGTATTGGGATAAGGTCTGTTTAAATAAAGTTAATATAAAGAAAAAAATTCAATACAAACTTTGAACAGATAAGTCCATTTCTCTCATTTCAGTAAATCTGTCTCTTAGTTCTTGGGGTAGGTGTTCAATCACTGCAATAAAATAAAACATTTTAAATACAAATATTAAGCCTTGGTTTTACTTGTTGTGAGCTGTAGAGACTTGACAGACCCCAAATTCTTCTGACCCCATTAAGACTCCTCCAACTTGGTAAGGACCTGTACTTCATTTGAGTGGCTTGTTGCAGCAGATCTCAAGAACCCCGACTTCTGGCATGCATCATAGGCTGATCAAAATGGGCTATATGGGCTATATTTTCCTTGGAAGAAATTGATTGGTGGTAAACACCATCCTCACCCTTAACACATTTCGAAACTTCTCCATTTAGGTGTTAAATGTTTGTATTATTTATTAACATTCGTGGACGGTGAACGTGTATAGATTTCATTAGAATTAAATTCCTATAACCCCTTTCACAGCCTGCAAATGCGTTAATTAAACTTTGTTTTCATGCAAACATTCACTCCCCTTAGGGTTGCTTTTTAATGCCGTGTCTTCACACTAACTTTATGAAGAATCGGTTCAGTGGTTTTTGGAGTGATTGACTTACAATCATTCATCCAACTTCACCAACTTTCGCATTTATTATAATAATAGGATTAAAATAATATGAAGTAAATTTAACACTAAATTACTAGTAGTTATGCAAAATACATGATCCCGTTTACTATGAAAGTTAATGTTAATTCAGTGAATTTATAAAATGATTGTATTGTTACAAAATATTTTATTTATTGTTTTGAATTTGGCGCGGGTTTGGCTTGACTGCTTAGACAAAATCAATAAAAACTACTACCAACCGTAATGGCGTCAGGCGTTGCGAAATCTATAAAGAA
Source organism: Dalla quadristriga (assembly GCA_018245335.1). Lineage (NCBI taxonomy): Eukaryota > Metazoa > Arthropoda > Insecta > Lepidoptera > Hesperiidae > Dalla > Dalla quadristriga. Next base: position 10,778 of record DWLO01001554.1, on the reverse strand, counting down.
CAAAGGACTTACTTTCTAGATAATCCTCGAGATACAACATCTTGGTAAGTTTTTTTAGCTTATAATACAATAGCTCTTAATAAATTAAACTTTGATACAAGTAATTCACGTTTGAGTGTTCAGTTTTAAAGGAAAATTTAACACGATGACGTGATAATGAACGACGTCACTCTCGTAATGTAATAATAATACCTGCCTGGCGGGAATAAGTTGGTAGTCTTGGTGAACTGTTCAGAAACTGATCTATCCTTATAGACTGTCCACACGTTCCGATCCTATCCGATTTATCGGAAATTCCAAATCGAAATCGTTATTTTATAACAATAATAATAATCATAAAGTTCGGACGACCGCCCTACACATTATGTGATAATTTAAAAGTCCTTTACAGACGCAAGTTATAATAAATGTAATTTAACTAGTTAAAGATGCATGATTAACTACTTGAAAGAGTTGCTACGTTTCGAACTTACCACCCTTTTACCGGACAGCAACTTTAGCAACCGTATAGTGCAGGACAAGAATACAAAGTTTGAAATTACCTCCACCAGACGTCACTACTGATCACTACTCGGATGTACTAAACTAAGTTTTAACGTTGACCTAGGGGGAGCGCGGGAAGCTTTGGAAGTAGGCGATAGTCTTTGTTTTGTTTGGCTTGTGTTTGATAGTTTCTAGTCGTTGTAGTGTGGTGGGATTGGTGTATAGTTATGGGTTTTTTTTAAATACTATGAATAGGTTTGTTCTTCTTTCGGATTTGGTGTCGAGGGAGGAGGAGTGGATTAGTTCGCTGGTCTGATTGCGCTGCAATAATTGAGGAATGTAGGATGGATGGGGAGCGCGACTGCCCTTTTTTGGAGTTTTCGGTGCTCCAAAATTTAATTAATTTGATTTCTTTTCAATATTCATCTCAAACATGACACTGGCAAATGCACAAGACGTACGACGCCATATTAATAAATAAAAAATAAAAAAAGTTGACCTACTGAGAATTTAAAATCTCCCAAATTAAATAAACTGCTTGACGGGCATGACTAGATATTTCTTTTATCTATGACTAGATAGTTAGACCAGCTACCTCAAAGGTTATGTTAGTGTAGTTAGTATGTTTTTAATAGGAATTGTGCTTCCTCAGCTGCCGCTGTGCCGGTACTGCAATTTCGGGACGAATTTTCACTTGCATTGTACTTACAAGAAGTGGTGCAGACGACGTTAAAAAATAGATAGCTACTAATATAGTAATGTGCTAGTGCTCTAATATAGTCATGTTGAAGAAACTTACGTGGATGGATTCGCTTTCTCGCCCGTCTCTTTGATGTTGCAATCGGTTGGTGCGAAATAGCAGAGTTACTTAAATGTAGAAATTGGTACCTTTTCTATTTTGGTATTGGGTAGCGTCGTATTATTTGGACGTAAACTGTGTAATATAAATTTAAACATGAATACAATTTTCTGGGCTCAATTTTTATTTAATGTCGCGTCGTACTCAAATCTCTGCTTACATGGAATATTTAATATTTGTTTTAGATTCCTCATACATAAGAAAATGATCCGAAGACCATTAACAGAAGTAACGTTAAAGCTTGACGATTTGCACGAATACGAGACATATCGTCGCGAGCTGGCCAACAATTCCTCAACAGCTAATGAGATGCAGGAAGATACTCCAAAATCTTTGCCTGCAGGGACTAAGACAATTGATGAAATACATAATAGGATCGGTTATGCCCCTAAAAAGAAGCCACCCAGCGGTCCAAGCACCGCATGCAATGCAGGTGAATAGCATGCGCTGCTTTTAAATGAATAAATGACTTAGTAAATTCTTTTGTAAAGACTGTGTTGTGAAAATAAAAGATTTTTTGTTTTTAAGAGTATCGATATTTATTTTTATTCTCACATTTAATTTAGATATAATATATAATGCACATAACATGACTGCGTGCCGTGGCGCGAATAGAGTAATAAGCAAAAAAGTAAGTAATAATTATGTGTAAGGTATATGTATATGAGTGAGTGAATTATAATATAATTAATTAGATATAGAATAATATAAATCGTGAAACAAATGTAGATATTATATATTTTGTGCTGTGTAAAGGGTACAAATAATATTATACATTTAGTCAAAAGCATGTTTGGGTTTTGGGTTTAAAAGTCCATTTTTCATTGAATTTCTTCTTATACGTTGCCGCCGTAATACGCAGCACAATCTGTGAAAAAATAATAAGAATGTAGAGTCGGGTCCGCATCGGCTATAACGATGTACTCATACCATACTGCAAGCCTGTAAGAGTTCTGCAAGGAACCGTATTTTGTCTACCAATAATTAGTTCACTTCCACATGGACGGCAATTTGTCGACTACCACTTTACTTGGATGGCGCAGGGAAAGCTCATTGTCTGGAAATCTCCACGTATGCGGTGTAGTGGACTATATTATAGCCCCCTATATCAGCCTAAAGGGTGATGGCTTGGGGATGATTCCCTTACGAGCAATATAGGTATTGGTTAGTTGATGAGTATTATTAGTTCTACGCTCATTAGCGTACCCAGCTTTTGGCCTAGGAGGGTAAATCTTAAATAGGAATCATTAACAAATCATATTATCCCTTTCGTATTATGAACCAAGTGTACGGATTACCCCGTACACTGTAGGTCCACTGTTGGACCTATAGGTCGGACCTCGGCTCCAAGGGGGTAGTTATCCTTTGACTATCCCAAGCTATATGCGTTTTAAGCAATTCAATATTATCCTCTCCTTTTATGGTGAAGGAAGGCGTCGGTGAGGAAACCTAAAAGCCTGAGAGATCTCCATACTGTTCTCAAAGGCGTTTGAAATTTGCCACTCCGGACTTAGCCAGCGTGGTGGACTATGCCCTTACCCTTCTCATGAGTGAGCAAACCCTTGGGTTGTGATGATGATGATAATCTTACCTCAATGTAAGAAAATAGATGATTTCAGCAACACTCAAAATGGAAAAACCCATGAAAAGGCCGAGAAGACCGCCGCAGTTGGCGAGGAAGTCCGTTTGCCCATACAGCTCAGATCGACGTGAAGTGATGAATTGGGCTTCTTTGAAGTAGATCATCACCCTCGATAAGTGAAGACTGCAAATAAATGATGAAAGTAAAAGTGTAAGGATTTTGTTATATATATCGGGCTGCTGATGGCGGCGGTGCGGTGAACACAACACCGTCAATGATTTAAAAAGGAACCGAATAAAATATTTATATCATTGTATGTTTTACTATGAAAAGGAAAATAGATAATTTGTGAAAGGACTAAATTAGTCTAGACTAGTTATTAAAGCATTGATTTTAGTCCATATTTACATTTGATTGTATAATCAAAGCATCCGAGGAAACTGCATGCATGATGTCATGAAAAATATTGTATGTAAGGCGTATGGTAATTAGGTGTTTAGTAACAAATAGGTACGTTTTCAACCAAAAATATGCCCGCTTCGCCCGGTCCTTTCAATTCCTTAAATGCGGTTTTCCTGCACAATTACGAGAATAATAATTACTTGCGTACCAATTTATCTTGGTTGCCCTGTTATTTGTGTTATTAATACTAATCTAAAACTGTCATAACGTTAACCCTTTGATTTTTTTATGCTGTCCTTATACTTTGGTATATTAGCAGCTAATAAATCGCTCTACAAGCTACACAATATAAGAGAACTGCCGGAAATGAGTGCTATCAAACAATTGTTGCGCTGATTTGGTGACAAACTCCCCTACAGTCGACATTTGATGAAGGTCACATGCAATTGTATTGCTCCTTACATCCTGGCTGTCATCGTGTTATCTCAGCGTGGGAAATGTAAGTGTACCTAGGCACCATAATGAATTACGCTCGAAAATACCTCTGTGTAATAATAAGTATAATGTAGAAGATAGGTAATTAGCGGAGATAGGAATAGGTATAGTATATTTAGGTACCTAAACTTCGAGGAACAGAGCCAGAAAGTGCAGACTTTCTTACAAGTAAATTTTTTTCCGGGACATCGCTTAAATTAAAAAAAAAAAATTAATTCTGTTCCTCTTTTTGTTTCCCAGAATTGTCATGTTTTTTGTAGTTTCCATAAATTAAAGGACAAGGTGAACAATTGAACTCAAAAATTTTCTATTACTTATTATTCCGATCTTTGAGAACTACCAACGGCAGTCATTTGTTTGTCAAATGCTTATTCTGGGGATTTTATCTTGTCGTTCGTTAGTGTTTATATGTGGTCGCGCGGTGAGTTTTAATTCAATAATTGTAACTGACGGTCTCGACTGGCATCGGCAGTTGGACGGGTGACCGCTACTGGCAAAATTCATGAGGACTTCCGTGCTGCCCGGGTAGTTATCGTAAGATAACAGTCTTGTTGGAGGCATTCGGGTGGCCTGAAGATCTTCCCGACACTTGGGTTAGCCACTTACCCCTCCAGGCCCTCCACCGATCCACATTGATGCAGCGTGGTGGAGGCCGCTCCAATCCTCCTCAGATGTGCGGTCAGACCTGTGCCCTGCAGTGGGTCACTAAAGTTACTATGGGTGACAGGTTATTTTTGAGTGTCCGCCAGCCAGGGAATCCAGATATGTGATATGAAAGTATGAAAAGAAAGTATGATATGAAAGTACAAAACCGTATACAGTAAAATTGTATACAGGTTCTACTACCTGGTAGAACTACGGTTCGCCCGGGGCGGTAAAACCGCCACACCCATTTCTGCCATGAAATTATTGTTATTTTACAACTGTGTATCGGTCGGAAAAGTATAGATACCAGTTACACTTACAAGAGGCGACTATCTCAGTCCTCAGAGACAGTAACGCAGCTGTGACCAGCTTTGAATAGGACAAAATTAAATACTAATGATTAGATACTAATTGGGATTACTAATATTTGCTAACAAGACTGACTACCAACGGTGGTACCGCCACTGGCGAACAGTGTACAGGTTCTACCAACTGATAAGCCACTAACCCATATTTGTGCAAGCCCACAGGAATAATACTCGAATACTTACTCGTCGTCATCCCCGATGTCTAGGTTATACGCTCTGTATAGAGCTTTCCAGTCGAAATCAGCTTGGGAGGTTTCTGCCTCGTACTCTATGGAGGTGCAGGCTGGCAAACAGCTGCATTGCGAAGCAACAGCGCGCGCATCTCCAAGAGTGTCGTTGCCGTCTGTATGTGCGTTGATCCCAGATTGGATTTCAACCGTCACAAGTTCCACTAAAATTTATGGAGAATTTAAATTTTGTTTTAAGGAGGCAGATACGACTGCCCTTATAAAAACACTGGGTGGGGCCAGTCATATGTACTTATAGTAATCAAATAGTAATATATTGGACTTCTACTAACCACAACCCACTAATGCTACTAACACTTCACTATTTTATGGAACAAGTATGAAATAAAATTGATCTATTATTACTCTCTTATTTGTCTATGTTAGTACTTATTAATTTACAAATATTAACAAACGTAATTTTCGATGTCGATGACGAGCTTTAACGCTTAATAAAATAGAACAAAAATTAAGTCACTTACTTTGAGCTTTCTTTATACAATCCATGCTACCCGCGTTGCAAACAATCATAGCAGGGCCACCTTCAATAAAGAAATGCCGAGTGTTATAAATGTTATAATCGTCACCCGACGGTTAATTTTTCATTTATTTCATAATCATAATAGCAAACTTGCAGCTTCACCATCCACTGGCACCCGTTATGGGCATCTGTAACAAACCTCGAATAGGACTGCCGATGATAAAATTTTGATATATTTCATAAAAATCATTGAATAATTATTAAGTATTCCACGGCAGAAATTGGTGTGGTGGTGGCCCTAGGCGAACCGTATAGGAACTGTTAACAATCGGATAATCCAACAGCCAACTAACCAGCAGATAAATCCGATAATCTACCTGGGACATGAACAAAATATGTAGGCAGAGGTACCCTACTCGAGGTACTACATGATTTTGTCTCTACAGGCAACACAGGAAATCCTAGTGCAGTGAGTGTGTAAACGTTTCTTACTATCTTACCAACAAACTCCAATAAATCAGAAATAAAGAAAACCTTAAAGTGTATTATGTAGGTTAGAATAATTTAGAACTTTTCACCGTTACTTTGAATTTAAAGATAGCGAAAACATAAATGTCAGGATCGCTAGTTATGCGGAGAGCTTCAACTTTAAATGTCGAGGACTAGATCTAGTGAATGTCCCAAGCCAAATGAAAATCGGTAGAACTGGGCTGCTAATTTATTTGCATAGATGTCATTTAGAAACATTTATTCTTTATTGTGTGTAAAACCTTAAATTAAGGATTACAATAGACGAACTTAATGCCTAGCGGCATTCTCTACCCGTCAACCCTGGAAGAATTGTAAGAAAGCGAGTGAGAGAGAATATTCCTAAATTATAAAGTAAGAAGTTCTGTGATATTTTAAGACCTAGCTCAATCTATCGCGTGAGAAGACTTTATGATTGATGTATTACTTACGGGGCATTCCAAAATGAACACATCCACATCTAATATAGGTAAAATTGGTCAAACACTCCATTTCACAATTAGCTTGCGTGTAAACTCTAAAATATTGAAGGTATCGCTCGCTAGGGAAATAGCACTGTCGTCTAAAAATAAATAAGTCAGTTAATTACTTAAAATTACACATGAATACAATAACATTTGGGCTACAAATTAATGTGCTACAACGGTTTTTAGTGTGTTTTCTATACCACTAATTTTGCTTCATTTATAGGATTCTGAACCTAATTTTTTAGCATGTTTCTTGACTATATTATCAGTATCCAAAATAATAAAACACGATTACTTTAAATTTTCTCGAGAAAAACATTTATGAAGTAGACTCATAGATTAATTATTTCCTATTTTCTGTGCGACTGCTATATTTTTACGAATTAGTACACGAAAATATTTATAAAACATAGAAGGCAAGTACGTTAGCATGTCTAAAAACTCCCAAAATAATGTTCTTATTCCGTCAAATAGTTAAGTGAAAAATATTTAAAATGATGTTTGGCGCTTACGTTGATTATTTTCGAACGCGCGCTTACTATAGCCATCTCACTATTTACGTATATGAAATATTTGCATCACTGTCATTATTAAATTCCATAGTCCTCTGTGATTGGTCCGTGATCCTTCCGCTTTATTTTCAAGTGAGGATTGATATATCGTCTTAATGGTTAGGAGGACTCTGCTTTAATAACTACTGTTATTTTATAGGTAACATACAACCAGACCAAACTTTATAGCTACGAGTACACTTACATTTTGAACCACGAAAATAAATAATTACCTATTAAAAAAAAAGGTTTAAAAAAGTATACTTAAAAGATACTTAAATAATCCTGAATAGCTTCTGGCTACTTGGTAGGTAGTAAAGGAAATGAAAAATCTATATTCTTTACCTTATAGGATCATAGGGTTTAAGCCCGTCAGACGTTGTCATCATTTTCGGTTTGACAGCAACAACAACTTCCTGTGATAGTGGTAATCTGAAATACTGTTGCGAGAGACGTGGGAGCTCGGCAGGATTGTGAAGCAGTATCTAAAACCATGTCTTTCTTAGAAATTGTACTCTAAATCATTATAAATTCGTAAAAAGTATAATTTGTGCTTTTGAAGTAGGTATCTAAATAAATAAATATAATGTATGTATTATTGCAGTAATGAATATTAGTGAATCAAACAAGGACTTCTTTTTTACTAGTTTGTGGAATGAAATAATGTTTTTAATTGGCACATACTTTGAATCCTTGTACCGGACCCTTACATAGATAATCTAAGTCTACTTCCTTTGCTTTAAGGAGCATGACTAAACCAGCTTTTGCGCCATATCCCTGCAAAAACCAAAAAATATTTTAGTATTAAAGTTAATATTTATCAGATGTACAGTTACAAGAACTCCATTGTTACTAAAAGATACTTAAAATATTATTGTGACACACTCAAGACTCGAGAACACAAATGCTGAAATGCTTCGAGGACTGTTTAAGTTCCAGGTGATCAACGGTTTTTAGTGTGTTTTCAATTCCACTAACTTTCCTTTATTTCTATTTATTATTAACCTATTTTTTGAACATATATTTCTTGATTATACGATCTAAGTATCAATAAAACGAAAACCCGTTTACTTGAAATTTTTTAGTTGAAGTAGACTCGAACTATTTTCTATTTTCTGTGCCACTACTTTACTCACACGAATTAGTTCATGGAATTATTTACAAAACATAATAATTATTCATTTCTGAAATGCACTAAACCATTTGCTTAATCCTTCAAATAGTTTTGTGAATAAAAATTAAAATGATGGCGCATTATGTTAATTATTTTCGCGCGCTCACTATAGCTATCTCACCATTTACCTACGTAAAATAGTTGCATCACTGTCATTTTAAAACTCCATAGTCCTCCGTGATTGGTCCGTGACCCGTCCACTTAATTTTCAAGTGAGGATCGATGCATCATCTTAATAATGTATTTTACTTACGGATCCCCGATGCGGGTAAGTCTCCAACGGGGTGGACGGCGGGTACCCAACTTCTAATGACCATGTTTGTGTTGAGTTTCTGTGTTCCAAGTAATCATATTCTGAATGTAAACTAGAAAGGACCATAAAAATTAAATGACTTATGTACAAGAAACCTAAAATATTATATTCAGTACCTATTATATATGATTAAGAACATTCACATAAATATAGATACCTATGAGGACTATGATACATCAATATTAGACTGAAAGTATCAGCCTAATATTAGTAAATAGAGCATGGATTGGGAACACCATTCTAAAAAAATCTTTAAACACCTTTTAATAACCGGGAAATATTAAACGTGTGAAATGTTGTAATAAAATGGAATCTTGGGGTACAGACACTGGACTATGACTAAAAACCGTTGGAGATATTGAGATAAAATATGACGATACGGTAATTTAGTGTACCCTTTACAATCCCTGCAAATTTCATCAAAATCCGTGCAGCGGTTTTGGAGTTTAATCGCGACAAAAAAACGCAGACGGACATACCGACAACCATTCTTTAAACAGACTATTATGTTTAGGTGTCTTATAAATATCGTATTCCATTGAATTATTGACCTTAATTTCAATATCACACTCCAATTTTATTTATTGTCAAGTGGTGGTGCAAGCTTTTAACAAAGTTTCGCATGCCAGTCCAATTTGTAAACTGAAATACGAAAACGTAGTATTTAAATTTTGATGTAGAAGATAAATGCTGGAATGCTCCAAGGCAGTGCCCTAGACTAGACCCAGGCGTGAACTTGTTAACTATGTAACTGTCAATTCTAGAAGCCATCGAATGAAATAAAGTACATAACATAATTAATTTATAATCAATTTTACCTGTTTATATATTATAAAGAGATATCTTATAAAAATTTCGTAAAAATCCTTCCACTACATGCTACTGCTACATGCACTACTGCCATGCCCCATCGCGTATAAATTTGTACCTAAATTATATGTGTAACACCATTAAATACAACACTATATAAAACATAATAATAAAGTACTTACTTTTCCAATCTAAATAATTCCTCGGCGCCCATAGTGTTGAAAGTGTAACACAATCCTTCTTCCGTCAGGATCGGAGAAAATAAATTCTCACATGACTCCTTTGGCGTGTCTTTCCATTTGCACCCGGAGAACATTTCGCTAATATTAGGCGAAAGCTGCAACAATATTTTTTATCTAGCAATATTATGTTTATTAGAAAATATGATTATAAAGATCAGATACGATCAGAAATATATTATGATCATACCTCTTTTATATTGTCAACAGTTACGTTTCCAAGACAGAACTTTCTACCGTTGGCAGGAGCCAGATGGTCGTCGCACACCATTGAGACATCTTCAAAAAGATGTTTCCTAAACAGAACATTGAGTTAATTTAATAAACAGTTATATTTATTAGATTTTGAGCAAGTTTAACTTACTCTTCTTCTGTAAGATTGGTATTTGTAGTCTCATTTAAATAGAGATGGTAGTATTTAGTAAAATTGAAGCGCCTTTGCAGTGCCTTTGTTTCGAAGCAGACGGTTACCGCTGGATAAGGAATCTGAAGAAGAAAATGATTAATGCTAGGTAGCTAGTAGATTAATGTATTTCACCTTTGACTGATTTAGTAGGTACTTACTTGCCAAACCGGAGTTGAATTTTCAGCAAAACTTACAATCACTGGGCTTTCATTCCACTTTATCCAAACTTTTCGAATGAGACCCGCGCAGAGGACCACGCAACAGGTGAACATAAAAAGCCAAAATATTCTGGAAATGTTGTATGTTATGAAATGTGTGACGGAATAAAGTCGAAAAAAGGATAACAAACTACCTACTAAGTTATTAGTGCACTTACTTTTCAACTGATGTTCTTTCCTTTTCTCCTATGTATTTAAGTCCGTGGAGATTAGAATTTGCTGAATAATCAATGAAATAATCTTTAATCCACTTCAGCTTTCCTTTTTTGGGAACATGATCGTCAGTCTTTTCTTCTTTATCATTGCTCTCTAAATTACCCACGGGAACTCGATCCGAGCTTTCCGATCTAAAGAAAAAATTTAAATAAATTACCTGAATGATTTAGCAGTGACCATTAGACCTCACACTCAGTGGCGTGCACAGGATAAAAATACAGGAAAGGCAATGAGTAAGGTACCTATGAAATGCAAAATACTTGAAATAATAATAATCTCTCCTGAAATTTATCGACACGCGTAGACCGTCTTGA